>JAOQMR010000211.1:20748617-20762784 GCA_027563865.1 Erythroxylum pelleterianum | reverse complement strand
AAATGAAATCAAAATTTAAAATTTAAAATAACATTTTGTTTGTATACTCTTTTAGTTTTAATTTTAATTTTATTTAATTTTAATTTTATTTAAAAATTAAAATTAAAAATGAAAAATGTGTCACAGGCATGACTTAAGTGTCACGTCCTGTTACACAAATAAAATATTTTTTTATTTTTATTTTTAATTATATTACAATTAGTTTAACAAAAAAATTTAATTACGCAACTATCAATTTTATAAAAAATTAAAATCAAAATAAAAAATAAAAAATAAAAATAATTATTTACCATTTATTTTGTTTTTCATTAAGTCACGTCGATTACACAAATTTGACTTTTTGATTATTTTAATTTTATTTTTTAAATAAAAATTTTAAGATAAAATAAAAAAATATATTTTATTTGTGACACATTTTGTTTTTTTAATTATTTTAATATAACATTTTTAAATTTTAAATTTTGATTTCATTTGTGTCACAAGCGTGTGATTCCACATCTGTGACACATATTTTAATTTTGATTTTGATTTTTTGAATTTAATTTTAATTTTTTGAATTAGAAAGGCTGGACAAAGATCCGCTCTCCAAAAGAATATGGTTTTCTGAGAATAGGAATGAGCGCACGGAAATGAGAATGGGTTTATGCCAAGTGCCAACACTGATCTTGGTTGAAGACAACCAACTAAGCCCATACCAATCCGTGTTTAGGTGGGAAACCTTTGGGTCTTGAGTTTGTTAAGGAGCACGGCCTTACACAGGCCCATGAAACTGGTATTTTTCATATGTACGTCTTAATCAATATTGACTTTGGGACCTTTTTAAGCACCCCTGGGGTCTGATAGGAGTAGGACACTCTGATGCTCAAAACCCCTTTTGCCAAGTGGGTTGATCATATCATAAAATATCAAGTGGGCAAGAAGTGAGACCCTTTTTTTTAAATGGTCCACATAAGAGCAAAGATGTGGAGGACTATGAGGGGCCACGTCCGAACCTGTAGAGGAATATCACACCAAAGCATGGATAATTGTGGTCACAAGGAAAACTTAGATGAATCAAGAGGGTATTTTTCCAAAGCAAAACCATAATATCCTAATGGATCCTCCTAACCATCCACGTTGTGGAAAAACAGAACGCCTAGTACTGTTGCTTCTTAAGCAGAAGATAGAAGATCCCCCACCATATACCTCTAAATCACTTCAATCCTTTTATATACACAAAGTTAAAATAGACACGAGAGATTAAAATTATGTAACAATAAAGATAAACTCTTTAACAATTAAGTCTTCGAATGAGTTTATTTTAAAACATTATAAGAGGAAAATAAACTCATTTTTAAATATATGAAAAAAATTAATTACACTATAAAACCTAATAATAATAATAATATCTTATATGTAGAGTTATTACGGCTTTTCTTTATGGCTCTTTTTTTTTTGTTACAACGAAGAGAAACTAAAACTACCTCATAAAAGAAATATTACAAGCATTCACCCATACAATCAAGGAGAGGGCGTCAGGAAGATCATCCCAAACTTAAAAAGTAGAAGCAATGTTATGACCCAATTTAACCAAACAACTGGCTGCAAAATCTTTATAGCTCTTTTTAAACATGAATAATGTAAGGTGGAATCTCAAACCCGTCTTTTGTATGGCACAAGCTTCATAATCCTCTGTCTCCCACCGCGTGCTTACCGTGTAGGTGTCTTCTTACATGATCCCTTAGTACCTAAGTATTTGACTTGATGTCACATAACACATAATATTCCCTTATTTTTAACTCATTTATACTCCAACGTTAATCACGAGCTTCATTTCACTTTATACATTACTTAGACTAATTGATGTTATAGAATCATTTTATTTTGTTTAAACTTGCACGAGGGTTCCTTCTTTCTCCACTATTAATCATTTTTTTAAGGGTAAAGCGGTATTTGGATTAACTTAAACACACCTCAGAACACCGCTCTACGGCGTCGTTCATTAGCCCAATATCTCTAAAGAAATCTACGTACATGCATTTCCATAACCATAAGTTAAACTTTCACTGCTACTCAAATCACATCTGAGAAATAATAGATGTATGTAATCATCTTCTGTTTTAGGCAAAACTATATATATTTTTAGCATTGGATCCCTTCAACCAAAGAAAGAGCGCAACAAAGAGAATTTTCGTATAGCCATGTACATAAGCCTGATTAGGACGTATGATAGCCTACACATCACACTTAGACGTTCACAAGTCATGTTAGAACCAACCTGAGACTAAAAGTGAAACCTCTCCTTTTGTTAGTGCGCCTTGGCTCTTGGTTATCACATATCCTTTTACACCCTGTTGTAGCAACGCCATCCAATCCAATTTCTATCTGTCAAATGTTCAACGTAAATTATATTTAAAAAAAAGAAATTCAATTATTTAGGGAGAATTAAAAAGTTGAATGATAAAGATGTACATAGTTGTGTTTCTTTCTGGTACGTAAAATGGACGGATAGATATGAAGATATAGGCAATCAATCATGCCACTATCAGTCACCGCATGATATGAGAACATATTCTCTTCCTCTTTTTTTTTCGTCTTTCTAGCCAAATCCATCCACCTCACATGCGCGTGTAATCCAGGCGCATGGTTACAGGAAAACAAAACAGCCTGCATTATGACCATGCATGTCCGACAAGAAAGCCGTCAAGTGGGCCAGTGGCACTGTCCTATCAGGTCAGACTACCATGTCAATTGTGGGTCCCGCTTATGTAAATGTGGGGTCATCAAGAAGAGAACTGTCTTAAAACCTTTCTTGATCTTTCCTTTTTTCCTAGTGTGAACCCATGCTTAAATATTCTTGAGAAGTACGTTGATGTTTGCGTCTCTGTGGTAGACAGTTGCCCCAACTTTTTCACGTCCTTACCTCCAACATGCGTTGTAGGATCGAGTCGTGGGAAATTCTTCCTTCTTTAGGATATTTCAATTTTTTTTTTTGGTTGAGGATATTTCAATTTTAAAATGAAAGACTGTCTCTCGCACTTCTTATATGCAAATTTGAAGTTTAAGTAACCATCTCCTTCACATTCTTTCTTTTTACCACTGGTGACATGATCGAAGAGATGAAATTTGGTTAGCGTCTTTCAATAAGCATATACTATTGAAGAAATTCCATTGGATTGTTAATTAATTTGGACGGTTAAAAAGTTTTTCTAAAAAGTTGATGCATTGTGTAACTAAACAATGTAATTAGCTGTGGTGGGTCGGTCGGGCCGGTCATACAAGGCCCAGTCCTGAGCCCAGCTATCGACGGCCTAGTCATAGAAGATAATCTCCCATGCAAACATGAAGACTCACGTAAAAACCTAAACTTAGCGATTTTATGTATATAAGGTACTATTCCTCCATAATTCAGGTACGACAGAAGAAACTCTGCTTCGTTTTATTTACAATCATCACATCCCTCACAAAAAGACTGACTTGAGCGTTGGAGAGGCCTCCTGGAAACCAACCCTTGACGTGCCATTATTTGCTTTGCAGATATTCAGAAGTCATTATCACATAAAATTATGGATCTAAACAATGACAACCTCAACAAAATTCGGTTGAACCAAGCTGTTTTTGACACTAAACTAGTTTTCGATTGTGGGTTATTTTACTGATCTGATGTGGGATTGAGGTATGCCAACAATGTTTGGTTTTGGATTCTCTATTTGGGTCTTTGGATGGGGTCATAATCACACAAGATGATGTTAGTGACAAGAAAACTATTGCAACTTTAACGCCCACAATTGACTTGTTTGTCGTTTTGCAGTTGAAACTTCTTTCTTTCAGGTGCTTTGAAGTTGGATGGGGTCTTCCTCCCTTTTCCTGCTCCAGGGTGATCTTGTGCTTCGAAATTGGAGCCTACCAAGAAATGTGATCTTTCCTGTTCAAATATGACGGTTTTCTCCTTTCTTAAAGTGGTTTAGACCAGCTCCAAACTGAAACACAGGGCCGTACATATCACCCATTGGTGTAGCAGTTGCTGTTTCAGACTGTAATTAATTTATAACATAAGATATACAATGGATTGAAAGTTGGAAATAAGACAATCAAGAAGTCTTCTATACATTTAGAACCAAGGACAACAGACGAGACAAAAGCAAACATGTTAGGGTTCGGCAATTTGACATATATTAGTCATATAACTTAGTTCTGCCTATGAGATGAGGCCAAAATGCAGTGAGTGTGCTTTCCTAAGAAATTTTCTGGTTCTTCAACAGTGGACTTTCAATAACTACCATATAAAGTATAAACAGACAAACCCCTTTGGAGTTTGGACCAACAAGAACAACGAAGATAAACCTTTTTAGTTCTAGGGTTAAACTAACATGCAAAGGTGACCGTGACCATGTCAATGTAGAATAGAAGGTTAAAAGAAATTGATGATGAGTTGCATGAAAAGCTGATGAGATATATCAAAATGAATTTGCTGCGAATCCTGAAAAGGCAAAGGTAAAGTAATGACTTGAATTACAAGCTTCAAAGAGATTAAAAGTTGGTAGTCTGACCCGTGTCGAGCATGTCAATATGGCTACACATGTCTGTCATCTATGATATATCGCCATCCCCACCATGCACAAACACACACGCACACATACACACACACGCAAAGATAAAAAGCAGCAATCATAACCTCCAAAAGCCCCTCCACCCTCTCTGCCATTTTCTTCACTTTCCGAATTACAAACCAAGCAAAACAAAGAGCTTAACGTACACACATACAATCGCAACTCTTAATTCCGCTATGAGAGTTCCAGTTTCATCTCAACAAAAGACCTGCCAGAGTAGTCCATCCACAAAGCCTGTTTCTTGCAACAATACCAACAACACCCGAGTTGTTGGCTTCCATGCCAACACACCTCAAACGCTATGCTACGAGCCCACATCGGTTCTTGACCTTCGCCGGAGTCCAAGTCCGGCACCAGGAAAGCCCGCTACTGCAGCAACCGACGCTCTTGAGTTGGATGATCATGTGCTTCAAGGTTTGGATTGGGAGTCTATCATGAGAGAGTTGGATTTTCACGATGATTCTTCTCCATCTCTCATCAAGAATTTTCCTCAGTTCTGCGAGTCTCAAGTCCAAAACCAGCACATCCCAGATTTTATAGCACCTCCACTACAGCTCGATCCTTATCAATTTCTTCACTCTGAACTCAACGATACGTACCTGAATTCAATATCTTCTCACCATAATTTCAGCGCTCTGGAGTTATCAAACAATAGTTTCCATAACATCACCAACTGGAACGTTGGTTTTGATTATATTCAAGAGCTTATTCGTGCAGCTGACTGCTTTGACTCCAACGACTTACAACTCGCTCACGCGATATTGGAGCGGCTCAATCTACGACTTCAATCTCCCATCGGAAAACCACTTCAGAGAGCGGCTTTCTTCTTCAAGGAAGCTCTCCATTCTCTCCTCACCCGACAACCCAGTACTCGTGGCTCTTCATTGTCCGATGTTGTCCAAACCATAAGATCCTACAAAGCTTTCTCGGCTCTCTCTCCTATTCCCATGTTCACCCACTGCACAACCAACCAAGCCCTTCTCGAATCTCTCGACGGATCGCCACCGTTTATTCATATAGTAGACTTTGATATTGGACTTGGTTGTCACTATCCTTCGCTCATTAGAGAGCTTGCGGAGAAAGCAGACTCTTGTAAGCTCACCTATCCACTTCTCCGAATCACAGCTGTAGTTACAGAGGATTGTGCTATGGAAACAAAGCTGATAAAAGAAAGTATATCTCAGTTCGCTCATGAACTCAAAATCAGACTTCAAATTGAGTTTGTTCTTATGCGTACCTTTGAGTTACTGTCTTTTAAAGCAATTAAGTTCATGGAGGGAGAGAAAACTGCTGTTCTGTTGTCTCCAGCAATATTTCGCGTTCTGGTTTCTACCAGTAACCTCACCATGTTTGCCACCGACCTCAGCCGAGTTTCCCCAAACGTTGTCATATTCGTGGACAGTGAAGGGTGGTCAGAACCTGAAGCCTCGTTCAGAAAGAACTTTGTGAACTGCCTGGAGTTTTATTCATTGATGTTGGAGTCCTTAGACGTTACGGTCGCCGGAGGCGAATGGGTGAGAAAAATCGAGACGTTCTTGTTAAAGCCACGAATATTAGCGGCGACGGACAGGTGCCGATGGAGGGCTTCGCCACCATGGAAAGAGGTGTTTTCAGGGGCGGGAATGTGGCCGGTGAAGTTGAGTCAATTTGCTGACTTCCAAGCAGAGTCTTTGCTTGAAAAAGTCCAAGTCAGGGGATTCTACGTGGCAAAACGACAATCAGAGTTGATGCTTTGCTGGCATAACAGCCCACTCATTGCCATGTCAGCATGGAAGTGTTAGAGCTTAAGTTAAAAGCAAGGTTTTAATTAATTAATTCAGGGTTTAGGCCGTTTGGGAGACATTAAAATAATGTATGTAAGCCCCAAACAAATTTGTAGTTTTGCTTTTGGTAGTTGTTATTGTCGTCGTGTAACAAAAGGGTCCGAGTACCTTTGTCGCTCTCTCGGTCCCCGTCCCATCGCTCTCCCCTTGTATGTATAATTTCACCTGGAGTTTTCTCCTAATATCTATGGAATTGGGGAAATTAAAAACCAACTTCAGTCAAAGAAGTAACAAGGAAAACCTAAGAAATCATTAAAGGAACTATTCATAATATCAGCTTAACATCCATTCCAGGAGACATGAGTGTAGGACTTGATTTAGATTTAAGGCATCTATAGCTTCAAATTTTTTTAATTGAACTAGAGAATTAAAATAACTTCACCAAGACCTATGTCTTTCGTGTTTACATACTTTTTTATTAGACCAAATAGCTAAAATGACTTCACTTAGAATGTGACTTATGTACCTGCAGGGTTTTTTATTTGATTAAAGAGCTTAAATGACTTTATCTATATAATCTTAAGGAATTAGTGATTTAGGTTTTCGTCTTAAAACTAGGAGATTTACTACTCCAACAGCTTAAGATCTTACAAGTTTTTATTAAAGGATATGTTATTTTGAAATTTGAGTCTTTGCACTATTATGGTCTTGATTTTACTTTAAAATTCTTATTGACATTAGAAACTTATGAATTTTATTTATAGTATCATTGTCTTTGCCTTTAACCATCGACTAGGTGGTATACAATTCTTTATAGTTTTTGAAGCTTTCTGATAAGTGTTAAAGACTATATTTTTAGCATGATTTATAAGAGTATTTTTAGTTATGTTTAGATTATTTCCATAGGATTTGATACTCAATTTGAGTTGTATTTTATCTTTATATCTTGTTAGGGCTCCCTAATGAAGAAGGAATAAATTTGGGCAAATTTAAGTCAAAGTGGAATGATTTGGAGTAAGTGGAGCTACCAGAATCCCTGTTGCATAACTTGGACCTTTTGTCATTGTGATGTTTAAAGAGTACTAAAAACATGGGGATAATATGAATTTGTATTTTTTTGGAGAAAATGTAAAGAATTTGACCATTAAAGGCAAACCAAAATTTACAAGCTATACAGAGTATACATGATTGTGAAGCTAATTAACATACATAGTTAGGAACCAAAATAGCAAAAATAACCTTCTTAGACAATGAGTTAGTTAAACATGCTACATTCTTGCCTAGTAGTCATGGTTATGTAATCTATGTTTATGTATGTTGATGTAAGTGTGGAGTTGTTGGATTAGGTTGTGTTGGAACAGCTCTGTGGTTGATCGTTGATTCTGAAATATTAAATAGTTTCATTCATCCCAAATGGCCTTGACGAGGAAGGAAAGAGTTAAACAAAAGCACCAGTTGATATCATTATTCAAGAGAGCAAACCGATAGCTCCACAACTTAATTAAGCTCCAGTCATTAGGGTAGTGACTAATGAAACATTTGTGTAGAAGGGACAACCACCTAAAGTTAACAAACTCACATTTGAAGAACAAGTGATCATGGCTTTCTTCTACTTTCAGACAGAGAATGCACCAGTTTGGCATGTAAAGAAAACGCTTCAATCTATCCACCGTTGGTAATCGTTCTTTTATAATTGTCCAAAGTATAAAGGTTGCTCGGGGGTGGTGTCTTTTAATCCAAACTACCTTAGACCATGGAATGGTGGTAAGCTGCCTTTCAAGGAATTGTCTACAAGATTGATTGGCAAAGGCTCCTCAACTAGTATGTTTTTAGATAATAGTGTCATCCCCTCCAAGCAAATTAGTTTGTAGAATTTCAGAAGAAAGCCCTCCCTTGTTTTCAGCATAGCCTTCCAAGTGGCGGTTGAGTGAGATGGAATGTGAATTGCCCAAATATTGCAATTCTTAGTGGTGATTTTCAATTAAAATAGGATTTTCTAGAGTTATTAAAGAATACGAGACCAATATAGATCCAACACACACATTGAAATTTTTTAGGGTTTTATGAGAATAAAAGGCAGGTTTTAGAATTAAACAATAACACATCATTAGAGACACAAATTAGAGCATCTTAAGATAATAACAAGGAAACTTGGGAGAGAAGGAAAAAGGAGTTCCATCAAGATTCAATCAAAGAATATCAAGATTTCAAGATCTACGAGTTCTTTTGTTTTGTGTTCTTTCTTGATTATTTTCAATTTTCTTATTCTTAATATGAAATAAATTAGGATAAATCTATATGAGATGAATGTTGGCAATAATTTTCACTTAAAACAAGATTTTCTAGAGCCATTAAAGAGTACGAGACCAATATGGATCCAACACACACTTTGAATTTTTTTGGGGGTGGGTTTCATAAGAATAAAAGCCAAGTTTTAGAATTGGACAACAACACATCACTCGAGACAGAAATTAGAGCATCTTCAGATAGTTACAAAACAACTTTAAAGAGAAAAAAAGGAGTTCCATCAAAATTTAACCAAAGAATATCAAGATTTCATATTGGAGAAATAAAAGCAAATTGATGCTAGATTAGACTTGAAACTGGCACTAGACTCATCCATAAAAAGTACTCATAAAGTTTGAGAATAAACGAACGCTATTGTGCTTCCTAGACAAGCCCTAGACTCGTGTAAATAAGTTTTCTTAGGGTTTAAGCCTATAAAAGCCTTTCCAACTATTGTAATTGATAACCTAAATTATTACTATTATAGATCAATTGAATATGCTTGGAGCGATTTTCTTCATTCTTATTTTTAAAGAAATTCTTACCTTAGGTTGTCTAATAACTTGTGATCTTTTTATCTTGCTAATGGTAATCAACACTAAAGGTTTATAACTCACAATCCTATCTTTTTAGTGAGTGTGTTTATAACTCACAATCCTATCTTTTCAATGAGTGTGATGATTCATACCATTCTTCTTTTGTATTATGTTTGAGTCTATTTTTGAAACAAAATTATCTCGGTAGAACGATCCTTAGTCCTATTTATATTAATATCGAATCACAATTATCCAATTTATGAGGTTTATATCACTATTGATATAAGAAACTAGGGTTAATAATTGAATCATGATAAATTCAAGCATATAGATTATATAGGGAATTTACATTTAAATGTTGCTTATCAATTGTTTGTTTCTTTCTTATTCATTGCTTCAAATTATTATTTTAGATTAGTAATTTTAATTTGTTAACCATTCTTTTTAAGTCAACCATCTTTTTCATTAGATTAAATAATATAAAGGCAGTTAGTATTAGTACTTGTAGTCCTTGTGAGATCGACACCAAAAATCCTTAGGACTTTACTTCATAATTTAAAGGAGAGAATCCTAAAAGATCTTTGGTTATAACTATAAAACATAATGGCAAGACAGAGAGGACAACACACTAAAGGGGATTATGTTATACTGTCACTTATGAGGATAGGATATAACATTACTAGGTAAAAAGTGGAGGCCAATAAATTTGAGATCAAGTTTAACGTAATTCAAATGGTTTAACAACTTACATAGCTTGATGACTTATCAAATGAGAATCTAAATGCAAACATCGCTAACTTGTCTAATATTTGCTATAATTTGAAGATTAATGGAGCTTCGTAGGATGCTATTTAGTTAAGGTTGTTCCCTTTTACATAGAGAGATAGTGCCAAATCATGGTTAAAATCCTTGCCTTCTAGATCTATTACCACTTAGAATGGTTTTGCTAAAAAGTTTTTAACCAAGTATTTTCATCTAGCATGAGCAACAAGTCTCAAGAATCACGTCTTCTTTTTTTCAACAATTAAAGAGTAATGGTGTGCTTGTTTGGTGGGTATGAAAAAAGGGAATGAGTATGGAATAAGAGATTGAGTTTGATACTATGAATATAATTAAAGTCATTGTTTTGATTACTCATTTTTGGGTAATACCCCATTCCTCTCCTAATCTAGAGGAATGGGTATCATTGTTATGTAAGGGTGTGCTTGTTACAATTAATTAATTAAAATAATAATAATAATAATAAATAAAAATATTATTAATTAATTAATTAAAATATTATTAATTAATTAATTAATTGGTTACAATATAAGTAATTAAAATATAATTATTCATTAATTAAAATATTGCAATTAATTAATTAATTACAATATAATTAATTAAAATATTATTAATAATTAATTAACTACAATATAATTAATTAAAATATAATTCATTAGTTAATTAAAATATTGCAATTAATTAATTAAAATAATAAATTACAATATAATTAATTAACATATTATTATTATTTAATTAAAACATATTTAATTAATTAGTTACAATATAATTAATTAAAATTAATTACAATATTTTAATTAATCAACATATTGTAATTAATAATTAGAATTGTAATTAATTAATTAAAATATAATAAATTTTTATTTCTTAATATTTTTCACAAACCAACCACTATCAATGGTAATGGTAATCATTCTTTTTTCTTAACCAACCATCATAATTATAATGATAATATTCATTCTCATTCTTTACTATATTCATTCTCCTATGCGAACCAACCGCCATGTCATATGCTCCTTGGGAGAGATGGATAGAGTTATTAAGGAAGTGCCTATACCATGTACTTGATTTGGGATTATGAATGCAGATATTATATGATCCTTGGGAGAGATGAAAGGAGTTATTAAGAAAGTGACTAAACCATGTACTTGATTTGGCATTACAAATGTAGACTCCTAGCAACATGGGATAGCAGAATAAATAGGTTAATTTTGTATGGAACTGGCCTCAAAATAATACAAGTAGTAATGCATATAATTTGGGTTGGAGAAACTGTCCTAGCTTTCTGATGGAATAATTAAGGAAAACAAAATAAGGGGCCTTAATTTGAATTTCAATAGTAATGATAACAAGAAAAGAAGAAGTATTGAGGAGTTCATGACAAAATTCATTAGTACTTCTGAGTCTTGCTTCCAAAGTATTGAAGCATATTTTTCAAAATCAACAAGCCTCTATCCCTAACTTGACAAATCTTACTAGACAACTTGTTAAACTTATCTTCAAAAGGTAGCCAACTACTTTTTTTTAACAAGTGAATGCAATGACTTTAAGGAGTAAACAGAAGCTGAAAATTAAAAAGAATGATAAAGAATATAAGGAAAAGGTTGCTATACAACAAATAAGAGGATTAAGATGATATCAAGGAGGAGAAAGAGAATAACAAGGAGTTAATAAAGAAACTTATCAAAGAATACAAACTAAAAGTTCCATACTCGATGATCTAAGATAAATAGAAAAGAAGATAAATTTGGTAACTTTTCAAAGCTTTTTTTAGATGCCAAAATATGCTAAGTGCTTAAGGAATCTCTTTTCAAACAAGAAGAGGTTCAAGGAGTTATCGATGGTTAGGTTAAGTGAGGAGTGTTCCACCATCTTACAAAATAGGCTGGCCTAGAAAATAAAAAAAGCATGAACTTTTAGTATCCTTATAATATTAGTAATTTGTCTATTAAAAGGGTACTGGCGAACATAGAATCTAGAATCAACGTAATACCATATGATATGTTTAAGAAGTTAGGGTTGGGTGAACCAAACCAAACAGGATGAGAATTCAATTAGTATATAGGTCAATTAAGTATCTTAGAGGCATTAAGGAAGATGTTTTGGTTAGGGTTGATAAATTCATCTTCCTTGTTGATTTTATGATTATAGATATAGAGGATAATTTGATCTTAAGATGACCTTTCCTAGGTACTACTATAGCTATGATTGACATACTTGATGGAAAATTATTCTTAATAGCAAGAAATTAGGAAGTAGTGTTATCTGAATCCATTTGTCATCCACTTGATAAAACTGATACTTATATTTATATAGATATGATTGACACAAAAAACTCTCATATTATATAGGAAATAATCACATAAGATCCATTAAAGACTTGTATCACACAAGAAAAATAAGAAGAGATGGATATACCTATTATATTAGAGCACGTGACATTTAAAGGCTAATAAGCCTATGATTAGGAAAAAGAATTTTGAAGATATTAACATCTCGAAGGAGAGTAGAATCAAGCCTTCAAAATAGGAGCCTCCAAGATGGCACCAATTATCTTAATTGCCCTCTTTTCCATTATTTTCTAATTTATCATTGTTATTATGTGTTTATACATTGAGAATAATGTATAACTCAAGTGTGGGAGATGAAATTAATTTGTTATGCTTACTAATTTTTTTATAATTAGATTAATAAGAAATTAAAAAAATAAAACTTGAAAGACCATTGATTGAGACAATTCGTTACAAGTTTGGTTGTTTTGTTATTTGATTTGTTTAGGAAATTATTCATTATCATTTATGATTAAGTTATTTTCAATTTGCTTTATTAAGTTACACTATGATACTTTTTGTATAAGTTGGACAGGTAATTAATATATTAGTTAATCTTTAATTCTTATTTTTTTTAAAATAAAAGGTACAATTTGTCCCTCATCATTTTACAAAATGTCTAAGTTAGCCCCTACTATTATTTATGGTACCAATTCACTCCTTAACGTTTATAAATGGAATAATTTGCCTTAAAAAGAATCACTTTGTTAGCTAAACATGATGTTCCCTTTATTTGAAAACATGTGGTCAGTAGTTCAGTGTCATTTAATTTTTACTATTTTAAACTTTTTTAAAAAAATTAAAAACATTTTAATAATCTTATTAAACAAAACATACTATGACACCTATACTATCATAATTTCCTAACCCAACACTAATTTGTTGAATTCTCCCTAAACCTTTGCCACACATTCCTTTCTGGTGCGGAACGACGACAACATGATATTGTCTCCTAAAGATGATACGAACTGACGATCAAGCATAAAGTCACAAGAAATTGATTGTCTGCTAAAGATGCGTCACCTTTTATCCAACTTAATCCGATTAAGAACCTCTCCGTCCTTCAAAACCTCATGATGGTAAACTCCTGGTCGAGGTTCAATTGCCCAATCAGGAGGCTGCCAGGTTGATTGCCCGCTCAACCTGAGTCAAGTATGAAGTCTACACCACTAAGAGCCCTACCTAAAGAATTGCCTTTTGAGTAATATAGGCCTGATGTTAGAACTATACTTGTGTCTAAGACTAGAAATATTGAACAAATTGCTGACTAATCGATCTGGAAGCCTATTGGTGATTTGTTTTGTAAAGACGCTTTGGAAGTAACTAAAAATGGTACATGGGCTATTGGAGTATTATAAGCAGGTAAGAAAGTAAACAAGACCAACTATTAACAAAGATATAAGTTCCTTATGATTAAACAATACACTCCCACCAACTCCTAACTAAAAAAACAAAGAGTTTGAATCAAAACCTAAAGAGTATGAATGATTAAACTGTTGGAAAAATGATGCAATATCAAATCTTAGTGCAGCGAAAATAATATAATATTTTTTTTCATAGAATCAACTTTAACAAATTAAATTGGAAACATAAAACAAGAAATTGACAAAGCTATACTAACCTGTTCCGATTTCTTGATACAAATTTTTGTTTCTCCGAAACTGTCAATTCCACGAGTCGTTCAATTGTCTGGCCTTTAACGGTATCCACATATCTATTCAGAGAAAACTCAAATCGAATTTGAGAGGAAAAATTGTAAGAAATGCTAGCTACCATTTTTCTATTTTCTCCTTTTATATGAAAAATTATACCTGGCAAACGGGCGGGTGGTCCGGGTATGGGTATGGGTCTTGCGGGTACGGGTAATGATTCAGACTTACCCA
>JAOQMR010000211.1:20690010-20715348 GCA_027563865.1 Erythroxylum pelleterianum | reverse complement strand
TATGGGTAGAAAATCTGAAATGGTCACTTAGGTTATGAAATTGATTTCACATTGTTTTATTTTGGTCCAAATTATAATTACCAAATGTTATTAATAAGGGCTTTGATATCTGATCGGTTTGATGATGAAAATTACAATAAGATACCCGGAATTGTCATGAATATGCATCATACACATTCAATATACATAAATGAATTTTTAATCATGCACAATAGTGATTTGTATATGTGTTAAATGATATAGAGGAACGCATAGAACGATCACTTCCAGATATTGCCGGGACTTCAAGGCAATAAGCAAACAGGAGCAATTGTAAGTAATTTAGATGGTAAAATTATGAGTAACCTAAAATGGTCTCACCTTGATTTGTTTTCTTTATTACTGAATTAAAATTGATATTGATGAATGTGTACTGAATTATGTATTGAATCCGGACATGAAGGCCCGAGGTACTGATTGATGAATGAGATATTGAAGTGCTATTTACCTTACTTTGTTCTACTTGTTGAATGTGATTTATGTTGATTGTGTTCTAAATTCCGGACAATGATTGTCCGAGGCGTTTAATGCATGTTTATATAATTAAAAGTGCTTTTTCATGTGAATATGATTCACTAATTGCTTTGCACATGTAAGGTCTGAAATGACTTTGTTTTGTTTTAAAACTGTTGAGTCCTAGTTGCTGGGTAAATAGGCATGCCTAGAAGGGTCTACAGCTGCTCTTGTGACACTTCGGTGTCGAGACTTCGGTCTCTCCTGTGACACTTCGATGTCGAGACTTCGGTCTCTCCTGTATAAGTCCCGTTACCCGCCACTGTAAATGGATTTGCAGTCCTGATATATGGTTGATTCTAACATTAAAAAAATTGTATTATGATTCTGACGAGTTTATACCCTCTTGCGATATTCAGTTCTGATAAGTATAAAAATCTATTCTGAAATGCGTTATGTCTGATTTAATGTTAGATAATCTTTTCATGCATGCTTATGCTGTTATATGATTCTGTATGATGAATTGTCACTTCATGTATAGATTAGTTATTACTCACTAAGCTATATGCTTAGCACGGTGGATTTGCCCCGTGTAGATTCAGAGTGAAGAGTATGAAGACTGGGACAAGTCAACCACATTTGACAAAGGAGTCTGAGTTTTGTATTGCTCAAAAATGTATTTTGTTGAGTTTGTTTGGGCTTGTATATAACTTTGGATTTTTGTTTCTGAAATTATGATATGTATTATATGTATGTTTGAGATTCTAAAAATGCATGTGTGAAATGTTTTGAATGTTTTTGGAAATGTTTTTTTATGCTATTCTTCCGCCAAATGTTTTGGTTTGTTTGTACTATCTTGTGTGGCATTCATATATCCTCCCAGGGGGTATTAGAGTGTCACAATTAAAGCCTTTTATTAATACGAAAAAGCCTCTTAACTTTCAATCACTCTTTAGGGGATACTTTGGTCGTTGTGTTTAAGTATAATCGCATTAAACAAATCAAGTTTGAGAATTTGAAGGTGTTAAAATCATGTTTTTTTAGAATTGGTCAACCAATATAGGTTAGTGATCGATTAATGTAAGTTAAATGTCTAACAGAGGTGCTTGTTAACATATTGGTCAACTAATATGATATGTAGTTAACTAACTCGTCACATATATAATAACTAGTGAAAATTGGTTAATTAATATGAACAAAAGGTCAACCAATGTGCTAACATGTATAACAACTATTTTTTAGCTCCATCAGCTAGTAAGGGTCAAAAACCTGATAAACACATATTTTCTCATTGTTTCTTACATTGAAAAGTATTTAGGTGTTTTTTACATGCATTTCTAATTGTTTATCAAACATTTGAGCATTTATTATCTCATATTTAAGTGAGTGAGCCTCTTTGTAATTATTAAAGTGATAAAGTGAGATATTTTAAGTTGTAAGGCTTTGTCGGGGAGTTATATATTATACATATGGAGTGTTTTAACTAGCATTGAGGTTCTTCTTTATCGTAGAGGAATATTGTATAAAGGTTCCTCCTTGCTAAGAAAGGATTATACTAAAGCTATTCTTTTTCACCATATAAGAAAAGTTATAGGGAATTCCAAGAAGAATTTTGGGAATGGACATAGCAAATATTATTTACGAAACCACTATAAATCAGTTTATGTTTTTCTTTCATTACATATAATATTATTTCTTATATATGTTGTTGAATTATATTATATTTTATATTCATGTTTATTAATTTATTCTCATTTAAACTAAGTAATATGTTACTTAGTTTAAATGAGCATATTACTTAGTTTAGAGATCAACTACTCCCATATGATCTTAAACTCAAATATCAACTTATGCATAGAATAATGGAAATCTTTAATACTTTATAAGTACCAAATATCTCAAATGTCAAACATCTTTAATAGGTAAACAACTTCTGTAGTTATCTTTATAAATCTAATTCTCAAAATTAAGTTGTTATTTTTTTCATATTCAATAATAGTTATTCTTAGACTAACATATCTTTAATAATTACAATATGAAATATTCTTCTTTAAAAGCAATATGTCATTATATATTCTCAATGGAAAGGATAACTATACTTTCACTAATCTTTTTATAGAAATGATAATTCACAATCATCTCCGAAATAAACTCTTTGAATTCATCATGACAGTTAATATTTCATCATTTTGTAACCTTTCAACTATACATGAAATGTTTCAATAAATGTACTAATTCTACTCAAATGTACTGTCATGATATTTGAAACTTCCCAAATGTCATTTTACTCTCATTATTTGTCTTAAGAACCATTCTCTTATAAGTATGCATTAAATCAAACGTTTTACTTAATGGGGTTTGTAAGATGATATCTGACTTTATGGATATGTTAGAACTTTCTATTATCCAATTTAGTTCTAAACTTATTAGATAATATATGCTTCAACTAAGTTTTACATCTTAAAATCATTAAATTAGACTCTTTTAAAAAATTTCTTATTAATTAATTAAATTGGTACTATCATATGCAAGTTATTGAACTAGGCATAAAATTGAAAGAGGTAAATATTACATCATATATTATCTTATATAATATTTTTCTCTTTATACAAATCTATTCTATCATAAAATTTAGTTGTGGAGGCACTCATTAAGGAATCTAATTCCTTATAGTTAACTAAAAAAATGTATATGTCACTATGTCGATCTTACTGAAATGTTTTAGTATTCTCAGTGTCTAGTTTTTGCTTAAATTTAAATAATTTAAACTTTTCAAAATTTTAAATCAATATTTAATTTAGTGCATATGGTTATATATTTAATAAATTCGTTTGTAAATTTAATGAAATATAAGTATTCATCCTTTTATGAACTATTATTACATATCACACATCATATGGACAAGATTTAACAAGTTAATATCATAATAGTCATTTGACAAAAGATTAATTTGGCCATCTTTCAACCTAATAAGTTTCATATGATTTACAATCAAAAGGATACAAATATCATTATATATAACTTTATAATTCTCATTATATTGACTTAATTAACATGGCATAAAAAATGTTTTTTTATTATCTAAGTTTATATTCTTGTCACTTATGTTAATCATAAATCTTCTTTGATCCAATACGTAAAAACTATTTATATAAACTTCGATAAAGTACTTTCCAAATTTAGTATAAATACTCAAAAGTATGAATTAGAAATATATGTGATCTCCAACATATTTCATATTGGCAAAAGAATTCATACAATCATTTTTCTTATAATAATAACTATTATCATCCCTAAGTCAATGCCTTCAATTTTAGTCTTTGTTTATGATTTTAGTAGGCCAAATTTAATAGAATAAAATCATCAAAGTACTATACCTTTTAGCTTTACTTTATGTAATTATTTGTAATGTGTTACATAATGATGACATCCATCTTACATATTGCCCCTTAAAGTTTATAAGACATAAGTTAACTTAAAATGTCACTATATTTTTTCATCTATATGACATTAACATATCTCTAAAACTTTGTCACGAGAATCCTCAGCAATGTTTATAGCATATTGTATAATAGATATGCAACTTGTCTTTAGAACATTGAGAACTCTTCTCAAAGCTAAAATTATATCCAAGAAATTTGGTTTACTAACATTTAGTATCAGCTATACTAAACAAAGATAGTTTCTAGTCGAAGCAAAATAAAATGTATAAAAAGTAAGTAATAGGTAATATGCCAGACAACCAATAAGATTATAACTTTAATCGCATATTTGGTTACTCCAACTATTTTATTCAAAACAATAGGCTTCACTACTATTTTGAAAAGATTAATCTCTCTAATGGGTTGATCCCATTTAAATTTAGTCAATCTTAAGTTACTCAACAAACCAACTGGACTTAAATTAAGTAAGTAATACTATTATCAATAACATCTCATGTGAACTTCTAGATCTGTTATGTAATAAATCTTATCAAAATTTATCTTATATGTTATTCTTAACCCTACTTCTGAATTCATATGATCATGAAACGCCCTACAAATTATATAAATATAGTTAAGAAGGGTCCATCAATTTAAGATAAAACATATTCAAGTTAAAAAGACATTGAGTCACTCAATAAATCTTACAATAATAAAACTCTTGTTTTATGCTTAAATAACATAAGACAACAATTACGCTCTTAATGTGTACTTAATTTTAGTGAGGGGTGTAATTTTGAATGATCTCATTGATAATTACATAAATCCACCAAAGGAATCTGGAGAGCACTCCTGAGAATATGTTTGATTACTGAAGAGTTAACCAACTTGAGCAGATGTTCTAACAACTTGAGCATCAAAGCTTAGTACTCAAATAGTATATGTTCTAACAAAACTGCATATAAGTGCTTCTGACTAGTTCTATCTTCTATAGTAACAACAATATGGGATGAAAGAAATAACAGAATTTTCATGACATAAGTCTTCCTAATAAACAGTTTTGTATGAAGCTAATACAACACATCAGATTCTAAATCAATGTACAAAAGCAAAGATTTCAAGACGAGCAATATCTTCTTTTAAAGTCCTTTCTTGTAATCTTTGATAGTCACTCGGCACTGGTGACTTTTAGCATTATATTTTGATAGTACATTTGGTATGCCTTTTAAGAATTAATCCAATTCTTCCTTTTCCTTTTAAGAAAAATGACCTTGACTTACTCAACAAACTTTACAATAAACATAACTCTTGTTTTATGCTTAAATAACAAAACACAACAATTACGCTCTTAATGTGTAACTTTTCCTTAATTAGAAAACTATTTTTTAATATCAAGGAAAATAACATTTAAAATTAAATAACGTATTTTAAATTCAATTAAGGGAATCATTTACATTATTTATTTATATATTATTTTCTTAATTAAATAAATAATTATTTAGTAATAGACTACAAAAACTATTTTTCTAAAATATTAAAAATTCAATTTTAACTAATAAATAAAAATATTTTTTAATTAATTAAGGAACTTATTATTCAAATTAATAAAAATGTAAATAAAGCATGGTAATAACTTTTTAAATAAATAATAAACTTAATTCATTTTAGCTAAATTAACATGAATAACTTTAATTAAAATTTTAATAATTAAATGAAGAAATATTTTTCTTAATTATAAAGGATAATTAATTCTAATTTAATAGAAATATAATCAATTCTATCTCTAAAAAATAATTGTTTGAAATTTAAATTAAGAATCAATTTAATTATTAATCTTAATTAAATTAAGAAGAATAATTAATTTAATTTGAATATGAGTTATTCTAAATTGGATTACTCACAATCCAAGATAAAGCCTAAATTATGCTTTGGAATACATTATTCTAATAGCCAGATTACCACTTACCTTAAGTTGAGAATGGCTTTTTCCTTAACTAGGAGAAGATATCCATACGTCTAAACATTCATTTCTTCATCCTCGAGAAACCCTAGCACTGGAACCTAGCTATCATCCGTTTCATCTATCATTGTCACCCTTTTATATCTCTTACCATTAGCCTACTCAATTTTTAGTAACTACCAAACTCTAAGCACATGCAAAGCTGTCTCACTTCATCAGCTAAAGCGTCCACTTAACAACTACGGGAGTAACCACCAACTACCATTATTGTCACTCTTCTACAAGCATGCTATCGTCAGTTGCTTCTTCTCACCATGACTGTCGCTTTCTGGTCCAGCCAGTAGCCAGTCGAGGCAAAGTACAAAAGCAATCACAAATTGCCACACCATTATAATTGCTCTCGCCTAAATCATGACGACTCCTTATCGTCAGTACTAACAAAAAATAGTGCCATTATTCCTCCCCCATCAAAGGGCAGTCAAACCACCACCAAGAGAGGGAGATAGTAGATTTAGTTCTTTTGCACTAGGTTGATGGCTTGTGGGTTTCCAAAATCCAAAAACTTTGTCATTTAAATAACTTCTTCAGGTTAAACTTTTTATAACAAAATCTGATATTTAACTAATCAACTAAGATGTGATTCCAATCGCTTAACCAGTAGGCAGAAGAGAAGTCAAGATTCTTTCGAAGCCACCACAACCTCCCGACGTTGAGGAAGAATTGGAAATGCTATATTCAAAACCTAGTGTCTCCACTTTGGTGGTTTAGGGTTTTTGGGTTTCTTCTAAATTAAGCCACAATTCCAACATCAATAGAAGGTTTTCAAAAACAATCTCTCATTTATTTAGGAGGGAAATAAAGGCAACATTTAATGAAAACTTTGGGTTTTTACCTTACAATATGAACTTTTCAAATTTTATTCAATTTAGCTCTAATTAGGGTTTGTTATTTCAATTCCAATGTTATATTCAATAACAATCAAAAAATGTTTAATCATGTTATAAAATTAAAGATGGCTATAATACTATTATTGGAAAATACGGTGGGATTAGATCCCGTGTATAGTGGAAGAAAATAACAAAATATTTTATTTGATTTCCAAAAGGTTAACATCATTTTTAATTATATAATATATGATAAATCCATGAAAACAATAAAACATAAGCATAAATCATACATTATTGTGTTGCTTGATCCCTTTTTTTGTAACTTTTCTCAAACTATTTTTGAAATTGGTTTGTGACAACCACCATTGTTGCACGCTTGTCCAATCTCTAACAATATCTATACAAACTAGCTGGGAGAATTCTACAAGCGATTTAGAGAGAGGTAAGCCAAAAGTGCTAGCTCTTGTAAAGCCTACACCTATTTATAATAGAGTTTAAACATTTTAATAATTTAATTGAAATATAAATTTTAATTAAATTTATCAATAGGGCCTGAATAGGATCCAATATCTTATATTAGTTCTTATTTATCAAATATTTTATATTTGATCTTAAAGTTTCAAATCTTATAATAAAGTCCAACTTGATTCTCTCAGTAATCGGTCTTTGTATATGACTCATTAGATTAATATATTGGTAATAGATATAATTATGGCCTTAAATCATAGCTAGGATTGGATAAGTTAATCTTTTATATATATATATAATCACCTAAATATTAGAAATGTCAAAATGGTTTTAACTAATCTTTCAGTTTGTGATTTTCCTTATAATTCAATCCTCTTATAATATAATGTTTTGATTATATATAGAACATGAAATTAATATCTACTCTATTTGAGTCAAATCTTATCATTTATTTGCCATTAGTAAATAATTATATTAATGACATTTGAAAAATATTTTTAAGGTATCATTCCACCTTGGCTAAAGATTTCTTGAATTAAACGTAATATTGTCTCTACTCACTTTAGAGTGATGAATCTTATATTTATTACTCAACTACCTCTATATAATTTATGATATATCAAATGATTATCAATTGAGCTACAGTTAACTAATCATAATTAGTATTAAATATAATAATCCCTATGTGAAAAACTTTGGAGATATCAAGTTAAAGAATCACTTATACAAACAAGATAATAAGTATTTCTATAGACATATAAGTAATAATCCAAATATAATTCTCATATTGGGTCAGTTCAGTGAACCTGTTTTTTATAACAAACTCCTACACGTTTATTTAAGTATCTTCATATTTTAGTCTATAAGTTCAACAACTTCCTTTATAATGAAGAAACATAACATTTGCTAGTATTTTACTCTCTATTAATATCCAATTTTAATAAAAGAATGACAAATAATAATTTATAGATAATATATAAATGCATATAAATCTCATAATTATGCTTATCATAATTTCTTTTACAATATATATTTATAACATGGAATTTATCTTATATATCAATTAAATAAAAAATATGCACAAGATAAAGAATATCTTTAAATAATCAAATAACCAATCTTAAAGTGCTCAAACTTTTGGAATTTTTCAACTTAATACCCAAGCTTTTAAATTTTTTAATTGAATTATTGACCTTTTAAAACCTTAATAATTTAGTTCAAAACATTAGTTTTTGCTGATTTACAAGTTTTGAAAGGTTAATCACTAAATTGAGAACTTTAAAAAGTTTGACACTAATTGAAAAAAATCTTAAAAATTTAAATACTTGTGAATATGTTATCCCTTAGATAATTATCTCACGAAAATTTATAACTAACAAATTAATTGTAAGGCATAAACCAACATGTTAGACTTGTAAGCATAAACCAACATGTTAAGAGTTACCAACCTAATTGATTTGAGCATTTCACTTAATTTATAATCATTGATTCCTTATTAATTTCAAACATATAATTACCAAGTATTATATGTACATAATCTATTTAACATGTATTTAATCATTTTCTAATTGGGTAAAAGATACTAGCATCTCTTATTGTTTCATCAATCATGCTAAAAAGTTGTGTCCTTTAAATTTCTTATAGAAGATCTTATTTTTTGTTAAGTCCATATTTAGTCATTTCATCAAGTTTGGTTGTTAACTTTTGCTGATGTGATATTTTTAGGATATGTGGCATTCTACATAAACAGTCATGTCATTAAAAAATGAATAGGAATTAGCAAACCACTTAAGTAGTTTGCATCAAAGAGATTTATTAATTGTTTTACTGATTTTTATTGATTTATCATATTTACATATCATTAATAATTTTATTCATAATAATGAATATAATTTATCATATCTTCTTAATAGAAAATAATATGTCTATTAATTTATAACAGTAAATTATATATTTTATTAAATTTTAATTGACTATCTAATAATACTATTAAATAAGATAATTGATGATGATGATGATTATTATTACTAATCAATAAGAAATTGTAAAAATTTTATTATCATATTAACCATTATGTTCAGTATTAATACTAATTAACTTTTCCTATTATATTAGTTTATTGGACTCAAAATTAATGTTGATTAATTTATCATGTCTTATTGGTATATTAGATTTAGTATAGCTGTCGATTAATTTTTTACCGCATTGGTCTGCTAAATTCAGTGTCAATATTAAATTTTTTTTCCCTCTCTTGGAGTTTGTTGGACTCAATGCTAGTATTAATTAATTATTACTATTAATAAATCAATTATAAATTCATATTTTTACAAATATTTAAAATATTTATTTTTTAATAAAAATGAGTGTAGATAGTTGATAAGTTGAATTTATGGTAGGCTAGGCGGTTTGATGTCAACCTGATAGACTTAAAAAAATAATTAATAACAAGTCAGGGTATTATTGATAGAGACACTTTAACACTTAAATAAGTAAAGCTAAAAGATTTTATATACACAAGAAGATTGACATTATGAAACTGATTATGAAAACTTACCTTGGTCCATCTTTCTTTTATAAGTAATAATTCTTTGAAGTATGGTAGGACTCTATCTATCCTTAGTAGAGTTGAATATAAACTTAACTAGGTAACCTAGTTAACATTTAAATATGACTTTACCTCCTCATATGGTTGAATCCTACTTTAAAACTTATCCTTCTTAGATAATTGGACCTCTTACATAGGCCCCAAGCACATAAGATTGTAGAAGATTGTTATACTTACTAGATTAGCTCACGTCTTATTTGTACACTCATTAAAGGTATATCATTTTTCCTCCAGTTTCTTATTAATACTTACGTTTTCAAGAATGAAACTTCCAATACTATGGATGGTGGCTTAATGAAAGTATCCTTCAAACTACTCCAAAATCACTAGTTATTTGGTTAATAATGAGCATTATAAGTATTCGAAGAGCATATAGAGCACAATCTAAGAACTCTCCTTGAACATCAATGATAAATCTCGATAAGTTTGTTAAAGATAAACCAAAAGTGAAAGAGCAAACACCTAAAGCCAAATCACCTAAGCAAACCTTTTTTTTTCTATATTGATAATCTTATGTAGTAACTCCATATGGCATGACAAGTTGATGATACGATATATTGACAACCATCTACAAAAACCTCATCTTAGAATTTTGTCTATCTTGCTTGCTTATGATAGAATGGCAACCCATTTCCACAATGCATCTCTAACTTTAAATGACAAGGAAAGGCAAAATAATAATTTGCCAGAAGTCATTCCATAAAAGCTTCACCTATCTTGACTTTCCTTTGGAAGGATTGATTAACGAAAGATGAATATTTGTCAAGAATTGTCCTTTAAAAGCTTTATTAAGAATATTTTTAGGGATTATTTCATATAGATGAAAAATGTCACAAAGAAATTCCCTATAGCAACAAAAAGGAAAAGTTTTGTTTAATCTCAACTATTAACCTAGGTCAATCTTAACCATTCATCGAGATTCTCAAGTTTTCTATTTTTATAAAGTTATTAGAGAGGGAAAAATGTTTTGACTACTTACTTGTCTTCTTGAGAGGATCTTTGTATTAAGGTGATCAATAGATTTTCCATTTCCCGACATGTAAATTCAAATATATCTTTGATTTCTCTGTGAGGACAAATTGAGCGTTGTGCTTTAGGGAAGCATTTTAGATACAGAAAGGTGAATGACCTTCAATACAACTACCTATCTACAATTGAATACCTCAAGACCTTGACTGTGTGTTTTTTTACCTCATTCATATGATTTAATAGCTTTCCCTTTTATAAGTACTTATAGATTGGATATATCCAAAAGCCTTGTCTTCCTCTATAGTAGTAATTTGATATACTTATACTATCATTGGCTCTAACTACTCTTCATGAAATATAAATTAAGGTAAAATATTATAGTTTCCCCTATCTCTTATAGATGATCGAATTTATGGTTTTATCATCTAAGTATCACCTTGTTGTTCACATATATGTTCTCCTTAATTTGTTTAAACTTTTCCTTGTATTTGACTAATTTGTCTTTTCTTTACCTCACATGTGTCATTTGAAGTGTGCTAACTTGTTTAACCCAAATAATAGGGTTTGGTACTCTGATTTATTGTTGTACATTTTGAAATGATGTTATATTATCTATGGTGTACTTATTCCTATTGGCCCTTTTAAGTATATCACTACATCACTACCCATTTTCCTAATTTCATCATTCATACATATAATTTATATAGGACATTCATTGTCAGATGCAAAGTTGTTTAGGATTTTGTTATTCTTTTCTAAGAGTGTTAACATTTCATGTAGGAAATCTATTATGAAGTGATTTCAAAGAATTTCTAGCAATGTACTTAAAGTTAAGCTCCTATAACTCAATCAATTATTTCACAAGTAATCTACTTAATAAGGTACGTCGATACATTGATTGTATGGGTTTGAAAGTATTTTTTCACCTTCTTTGTGCTAATAAGTAATGCATATGCTATCTTTTCTAGATTAAGTAGTTTAGTTATAAAGCCTCATAGTATCTTGCTTGACAAAGGTGATGATCACTATAGAAGTGACTATGTAGATGTATAAGATGTCTCTAAGTTATGTAGTGGACTCTTATTCTTTCAATTGTTTGAATGCCTTATTGACATTCTTGAGTCCACATAAACTCCTTGAGCTTTCAAAGTATTATGAAAAGTGATATATAGTCATCAATAAATCTTAAGAAGAACCTCGATAAACTTGTTACCACACCTATCAACATTAACACCTATTTCATGTTTTTAGGTTTTTCCATACTAAAATACCTTTAACCTTTTAAGAGTTAACCTCTATCCTTTTATAGATGATCCTGAATTTAAGAAACTTGCCAACCTCATATTAAATGCATATTTTAAGGGTTTAAGTTAATATCGTATTCACATAAGATTATAAAATTAGAGATGTTAATAGGTCGTATCAGATTAGAGGCAGTCTAGGCTTAGCCCATCTCCGTAATGATGGTGTAAACTCAACCTGCTCAATTGAGTCATCACCAAAATAACATTATTTTGGTATAGTAAGTTAGGTTAGCCTTTGATCAACTAAAACCTAACCCGTTAACTTTAGGTTGGGTTAAGTGGACCAGGTCAGGTCCCTTTTGCTATCTATGTAAAACATTCTTCTAGGTAGGCTATGTGGTCTCTCCCAAGTTTTGTCTTTATGGTTCCATGTTTCTCACAATCTCTTTGCAAAAAACTAAGTTTACTAACTTTTGATAGGTTACCCTTGCCTTTTTTAAACAAAAAGACATGAATTTGTAGTAATAAAAACCCTTATATTTGATGGAAGATGTCTTTTTTTTAAGCCTTGTTCAACCTGATCTAATTGTATCCTGAGTAAATGTGTATAAAGTTTAGGTTTTAGAATCTTGGAGTGACATCTATTAAGTAATATACTTTTATAAGATAGTATTTAGGGTATGTTTTATTAATTATGAAGCTAACATATATGATCGACTTCCCATTTGTCTTCTTGACCACGACAATATGGGAGAGCCACTCAAAGTAGTCAACCTTTATAATGAAGTATGCTTCTAAAAGTTTGGTTACTTCCTTTTTAATGACATTTTTGTCTTTATATTGTGAAGGTCCTCTTCTTTTATTTTATAGACCTAAAATGGGGATTGATATTTTACTTATTGAAGATTATCTCCCTGCTTACCTCATTCCTTTCAATTGGATTCTAAGCGAAGATTTCTAAGAACTTCTTTAAGTTTTCCTTAGCAATTTCTTCTATCCTTGCATCAATCTTAAAATTTGTGGATTCTTTAAGTCTTCTTAGTATGACTTGTTCGATTTCTTATTTCAACTCACCTCTAATTTTTTTAGTTGGGTCCTTAACATCTAATTCTTCCACATTCATGGTACAAGTGACATTTCTTTCTTTTAGAATTGTAAAAAATCATTTCTATTATCCTTCGATTCCCAAATACCTCGTTTGTATCATTGAAGGTTAGAAATTTCAATATAAGTTAGTAGGGAGAAAGTTTTACTTTCATGTCGCACATAGAAATGGCCTACTTAATTGGATGATATCATATATTGTTATATCCAAAGGATATCCTTACTGCATAAAACTCTATCATATTAGTTACTAGTCTTGACCTTGATCTAACATTATAGCGAAAGATATTTTTCTCTAATTATATATTTGGTCAGCCTCAAAATCAAACATGGTCAGGTGATAGGTCTAAATCTATTTATTGAGGTTTTAATCTCGTTGAAGGCATCATAAAATAAGATGTCAATCATACTTTTTATATCTAATAATATTCTTTTAACTAGGGCATTAGCAATGAATATGGTTGTGACTTCATGATTTATATTTAATACGTACCAAAAATCATTCCTTATAATGCTGTTATTTAATTACATGAGTTGGGTGTAACAGACCGTAGAAATTATACTCTCTGAGTTGCCCCATCTGTACCACTTTTACCACAATAGTCATGGCATCGCGGGCCCCACGTGGCCCATGTGGGCCAATACACCGCCCAAAAAGAACGGACTCTAATTGGGAAAGCCTTCTCTCCACTTCCACCAATGAAGGCCCACCCCTACTCAATCCTCCGTTTCTTTTCCCCTTTTTATCTCCACTTTTACCCGCCCCTCCCACTATTTGGCGAGAGTTGAGAAGTTTATCTTATATAACTCCAGCTTTCTTTGAATGAATGGTATCCAAGACCAAGACCAAGACCCTTTTTCTATAATCTGATGTTGTATCTATCAAACATGGGTATGTGATTAATCTCCTCATCCCTGGCTGATTATGTCAAAAGATAATAGGCTTTTTGTTTATCTTCTTTAGATAATATATTATACTAACTAACTAGCTTTTAATTTTGAAATTACGCCAATTGGTCAGTTAATCTAAGTGCTGGTAAGCTTGTAGAATAACGGAGCGTCATTTTCTGTGTCAGAGAGCAGGGAAGTCCATTTCGGGTAATCAGGACGGGCAATCCCCAAAATGGGCGGTGAGGATTTGGCTTACACATACCGAGGTGATCATCACGAGGCCTGACGTCATGAAGACGGCGACGCCGACTAGCCGTATAATGTTGACGTGTCATAATAAGAGTGGAATATGGGCCCCACAACCAATCTCATTCTAAAAGTCCCTCAGCAGTGCTAAAACAATGGAGTTGAGTGGTACACGTGGACATCGATGACCTTGTGTTGTCATTTAGCGAAATATGGGTCCCACGGTCGCATGGACGCCACGTCACTCTACGCACCGTATAGACCCCTTCGTTATTTTTTTCCCTAATTGTCTCAAGAATGGATTCAGTGGGTCCTCCTCTCCTCCTCCTCGACTTTTGCTTTCGTTGTATGTATATAAAAGGTCTATACACACCCCAAAACTCACACTCGCTCTCTCTATTCACATACAGTCTCTAGCTTCTGTCCCTATCTCCCTCCAGCTACCATAATAGCTCTGACTCGTGATCCCGGTGTTTCTGGGTATCCAGCTGTGTACGTATACTCACCCCATATATGTGCTTTTACTGTAAAAGCTCGCTATATGTCCATCACTAACAATGTTTTAGTGGGTTAATGTGAGTTGCAGTTAAATTTTCCGGCGTGTTCTGGCCGGATAATGGCATATATGTGCACAGACAGTGGGAATCTAATGGCAATAGCCCAACAAGTCATCAAGCAAAAGCAACAGCAAGAGCAGCAACAGCAGCATCACCACAACCAACAGCAACAACAGGTCTTGGGCCTCACTTCATTGCCTTTGAATCCTTGGCCCACTACAATGCCTGGGAACCACAACCTGAATTACGGGCTCGCCGGAGCTGCCTTCTCCGACCCGTTCCAGATTGCAGGAGGAGGAGATGCCGGGGAGTCAGGGTTTCAGTTCCCGCATGTGGACCATCACTCTGGCGGGTTTAGGTTCTCGGATTTTGGAGGTGGGGGTGGCGGCGAGTTTGATTCTGATGAGTGGATGGATAGCTTGATGGGCGGTGGAGACTCAACGGATAGTTCCAATCTGCCATCTGGTTGCGACGCATGGCAAAATCAAGCTGATTTTTGTCTCTACGGTCCTGATCCATTTTCCACTTGTCCAAGTCGACTGAGCGTCGGTTGCTCTCCACCGTCAGATCTAAACAAAGTCATCTTCACTGAAACTCAGAAACTTCAAATGCCACCCTGGGCTACGCCGCCGCCGCCTGCTCCTCCTCAGGCGGTGGTTAGAGAAACAAAATCTACAAACCCTCCACCGGCGACCACTCTTGAGAACGACGACGCCGGTTTCTCGTCGAGCTCGCCGGAAATCGAGTCGGTGCCGCCGCTTTTTAGAACCCTAATTGACTGTGCTCGACTTGCCGAGTCAGAGCCGGAACGAGCAGCGAAGTCACTAGTGAAACTCAGAGAATCGGTGTCTGAAAACGGAGATCCAACAGAGAGAGTTGCGTTTTACTTCACTGAAGCACTACAAAACAGAGTCTCGAAACGCTTGCCCATGTATGAGATTACAAGCGAAGACTTTACTCTCTCTTACAAAGCGCTGAACGATGCTTGCCCATATTCAAAGTTCGCACATTTAACAGCGAACCAAGCAATACTAGAAGCTACAGAGAGAGCAAGCAATATTCACATAGTGGATTTCGGGATTGTTCAAGGGGTTCAGTGGGCTGCACTTTTACAAGCTCTCGCTACTCGCGCCGTTGGAAAACCCAGTAGAATCCGAATCTCCGGCATACCGGCTCCAGCGCTCGGTAAGTCACCAACGGCTTCTCTTTTTGCTACTGGTAATAGACTTCGAGACTTCGCGAGACTCCTAGATTTGAACTTTGAGTTTGAGCCCATATTGTCACCGATACAAGAGTTGAATGAATCGTGCTTTCGGATCGATCCGGACGAGGTGTTGGCCGTTAATTTAATGCTTCAATTGTATAATCTGTTGGATGAGAGTCCAGTTGCGGTAGAGACAGCTTTAGGAATGGCCAAGTCGCTGAACCCAAAGATTGTTACTCTAGGCGAGTATGAAGTTAGCTTGAACAGGGTTGGATACTTGAAAAGGTTCAAAAATGCGCTGAGATACTACTCTGCTGTTTTCGAATCTCTTGAGCCAAACTTGACCAGAGATTCACCAGAGAGACAGCAAGTTGAGAGATTATTACTTGGTCGCAGGATTGCGGGTGTTATTGGATCGGAGGAAACAGGGAGCAGAAGAGAACGTATGGAGGATAAAGAACAGTGGCGTGTTTTCATGGAAAGTTCAGGTTTTGAATCAGTTGCACTAAGCCATTATGCGATGAGTCAAGCTAGGATACTTCTATGGAACTATAACTACAGTCCGTTGTATTCTCTGATGGAATCAAAACCTGGGTTTTTGTCTTTGGCGTGGACTGGTGTGCCACTACTTACTGTTTCTTCATGGCGTTGATGGATGTGGTTTGTCTAAGAGTTTCCACCTGGTGGTTTTTTATCTGGTGTGAAACCATTTAGCTACGCCGTTGATGATTTCTTCTGGTGCTGGTTCATCACAAAAAAGGATCAGCCTCTGTTTAATAGTTAGTTTACGTCCGAACCTGTGGATTTACCAACATTTTTTTACGTTTTTTATTAGTCCAGATTACCTAGTTGCTTCTTCTTTTCTCAGTTTGGTTTCTAGATGTGTATTGCTGCATGGTTCCCTTGTAGTTTCTTTGGGGTTTTTGTTATAGGCTACCTATAGTTTTGAAACAAATTGTATAAAACATGGGAAAGAAACTTGAAGTAGAAAACAAATGGTTTTCTTTCCCTTATTGCTTGTAAGCTGTACATAACTTCAGAATTTTTCAGTTTATTTGCTGCTTCTGTAATCGACTGCAGGGTGTGAACTCGTGGTCTCAGGACGTGTACTAACTTGATTAAAGCATATGATTCAGCGAATTCCAAATAATTCTCTCACTTTCCGCGACTGATTTTGATGAACAAAAACAAGAGAACTCGATTTAGAGCTCTGCTCTGAGCTTCTGCGTTTGCGTAAATGATCAAACAGTTGGAGGCGATGTTTTCAAGAAGAGACTTCCTAAACTCTATGATGGGTTTTGCTGAAATTTCATCACACTTTTATGTGGTGTCTGTAAAGATTTAAGTGACACATGTCAAGAACAGTTGCTCCAACCCGGTTCTGCCGAATTCTAGTAAATGATGTAGCAGCGACATGGTTCCCTTCCACTGTGCTTAAACTTCATTTTATCTTAATATGGCTTCTGTTTGCTTTGCTTTTCTTTACTCCCAGTCATCGTTTTCCTTGAATCAACTGGACTGAAAACGACTTGTATTTGTACATAGGGGATGGGACCTTGCTGCCTTCCCTGCCAATTGCATAATCTCAGACTGAGGACCTTTTTATCTCTTGGCGATGGCTTTAATGCGGGTCATTGTCGTCCTTGCATTGAGACTTGAGAGTGAGAGAGGGATTTTCACGGTATGTTATCAACTGACATAACTTGGCAAGATACAAAGGTGGAAAAAGAACAGCAATTTTAATTAATGGACCAGAATTAGGCATTATGTTTTATGATATTGTTGCTCGAGGTCAAAGTAAAGGTGACCATTCATGATCATCTTAAAGTTTTTAAAAAAAAATTATAGGAAATTTCGATGTGCAGTGGACCCAGTTGAACCATATAACATAATGGAACACAGCCCCCCTCTGATGTACCAAAAACAAAAGAGGCTTGATTCCGATTTATGTGACTGTTGTTGAATGGTTCATACTAGTCCTATATTTGCAAATCACCCCGCGATGCCCATCATTTATGAACGTGTCTTACTCCCTTTTTTTTAGTCCTAAATTTTAAACAACTACATACATGAGAATGTTTCAAACTCACAATCTCGCTTAACTTACCTAGAGTTATGAACTTGTTTTACTCTTATAGCAGCAAAGATGCAACTCCTGCAGGGTCCGTCTCTCTATTTAGGAGCCGAGTGATAGTAGTTAAACGAGAATATTCTTCTATTGTTCTCATTATATTTAATTAGATATTACCAATGTTTTTTATTTCTCTATTTATATTTGTTATTTTTATATTTTCTTTGTCTTTGATAAATAAAAGAGTCAAATTAATATTTTTATGTCTTAATGATTTATATAATTTTCCTACTAAACATTTTTGTGATAATAATGCCTAACATACATTTAAGAACAGCCATCTTGCCTCGTAGCCATCATAGATGAAAGAACATGGCATCTACGAAATTTCGCACTCGTGAGCGGCGACAACTACGAAAGGTCTATAATGTAACGTATGTCATCATCAAAACAAGCTGTTCTTTCGATGCCTTTGAACCATGCAATGTGAAATTTGTACAACATGAAGATAAGGGTATCCATTTTATTATTTATATTTTTTTTGGACTAAGGAATGTCCCTGCTTGCAATTGAAATTAACACGGTACAATGCTCTTACCCTATAGTTTGTAGGATCATCTAAGAGGTTTGGATCAAAGTCCAACCACCACATTATAATTAAATTAAACACTTTATGGAAACTTCGCGCTACTGCATTGCAATACTCTATTACCTATGTGCTACCAGAGCCTGTCCCCACCTAACTATTTAGTGTACCAACATGGTCCGTGCCCTGCAACTTAGGAATGTGCCCACCTTGAAGTCTCGACGTACCTCAGAACATGTAACCTGACGTCACGCAAAAGGCTTATTGGAATTTACAACCCCAGAAGGATTAAAAAAGCAACCATTTTGCATGATTTTACTCATTTTCTTTAAATTATAATTTAGTCATTTTTTAAAATTATCTCTTTTGCTTTTTATTTAAAAACTAATGGAGCTTATACGTGACATAAAGGATAACTCACTCTATTTGTAAATGTTATTTTTAGAGCTGCTTAACAAACAACTTATCAGTTGTTTTTAGTTTATCGACTAAAAGTTAATTTTTTGACTATCTTTAAAAGTTAGCTTTTTATATGTTTGGTGAATGACTTATTAGTTAGCTTATTTAACCCCAATAAGTTTATTTCTAAAAGTCTCATAAAATGAACTTTTGGAGTTAGCTGTTTGTCTAATGACAATATTGCTCTCTACTTTACTCTCTACTTTTTCTCTGTGTGTTTTCAAAGTTGACTTTTTTTTATCGTACAATTATGTCGTGAAGTTTGGAAAAATATAATAAAGCAGTTGATTAAACTTTTAATCTTTATTTAGTTTTATAATATATTTACATTTAAAAATACCATAATATTAAGTTTTTGAACATAAAAAGTCACATCAAATTAATATTTTTAGTATATAACTACTATATAATGTATCTGTGTTATATTATAATTATAGATATTTTAATTTATTAAATAAAAAAGTCATATATATTATATAAAAATACTAATATGATATAGCTCACTGCATCATTCATATTAATAGACAATTTAACGTTGAATTATTATTATTATTATGTTTTTTATTAAAGTTATAAAGTTAATTTTTGTAAAATTAAATATCTAAATCTAAATTTTATAAAAATATTCAATGAAATACTAAGAAATATAATATTCATGCCCTTATATTTTTTTAAATGATGTCCTCTTATGTCATTATACACATTAACAACTAATACTAAATAGCTAATTTTACCAAACAACATTAATAAACAGCTAATATTAATTGTTGGTCAAATCAACTAATATAATCAACTATCAACTAACCGCTGATAGAATCAACTAACAGCTAATGCAATCCGCTATTTGCCAAACAAGGCCTTTATCATATCTATTCTCTGTGAATGTGCTTGCTGACGTTGGTTGGTAGCCTCAACGATCCTATGGTCCCATTGACCAGTAGACATGAACATAAAAGTGATGTGTCATTACTTTTTTTATGAAAACAGTCACAGATCTCAATAGACGACAGAGTAGTCTCTTGAAGCTGTGCTGGAATAACTAGTAATGCCATTTCCTTTTTTTTAGAAGTTAAAGGAGAAATTATATTAAGCAGAATATATGAAGTTATACACGTCATATTAGTTAAGTGATAATACCCACAAAAGACAACAATTCAGGGGGCCAAAAAACACACATCTAGGAGCTAAGCAAAAGATTATCTAATAAAGAGTAAGAAATTATTACATAATCTACTATGTTAGATTATATCCACAAGTGAAAGCATTGTTAGAGTTTAAAATTGGTATGCCATTCATATTGCGAAAATTAATCAAGCATTTTTTATAATCGGGTCAACTATTTACTCATACTTGGGTAGATCTCGTAAACAATAATATGTCTTATAATTCTTAGCAAGGTGTTGCTTATAAGGTTGTGAATATTTTGATTTGATCTTTGAAACAACTTAGTATTCCTTTCCTTCCATAAAACATAGGTTTCACAACTTACTAACAATTTGAAGACAATGGAGACTCAGTGATGGGTGAACAACATTTGTACTGCCCATTATATAAATGAATTCCAAGAGGATGGTAAGAATTTAAGTTTACATTGTATAAGAGATTTACAATAAAATTCCATTGCATGATCACGTGAATGGAGAACATGATAAATGCTTTCCGGAACTTGATTGCAGAGTGGGCAGAGCATGTTAGGACAATTCCTTCCAATCCTGTCTTTAAATGCTAGTCTATTCCAGATTGTTAATCAAAGTATGAAGGATGTCTTAAAGGATCTCTCAGAGCAATTTCCTCCAGATATCTTTAGCTTTTTTCTTCTAAATAGATCAAGGCAGAACTTATTAGTAAACATTCTAGAGTTGTGTTGAACCCATTCACATTTTTCATCCTCATTGGATCGAAGCAAATAAAATGGAGTGATTTATATTAGGGGAAAGAGCCCTAATTCTACAATTCCATTCTCCTTCCAATATCACTCTATTTACTTATTCTAAAAGTCATATCAAAACCAAGTTTTCAATTCATTCCGTACCTTGATTTTAATAGCAAAATTCATATCCTTCTCAGCTTTAAAATCTGATTAAAAGACCAGGAAAAGGATTGGTTTACTTTGATGATTCAAAAACTCTATTCTTTTATTATGTAAGTATAAACCCAATTGACCCATATTGATTGAGCATTAGTGAACATTTTCCAAATTCTTTTAGCAAGCAACATTTTGTTAGTATCCCTTATAGAGGAGAATCCTAAACCTCCGTCAGCTATTGGAACACAAACATCATACCATCTAACCTTTTTACCTTGATTTTTTTAGCCATCCCTATCCATAGGAAGTTCTTTAACATTTTTCCTATGTCTTTGACAAGCTTTTAAGGAAGAAACAAGTGTAAGCTCCAATGGATATGAAGGCAAGGCTATTCAAGATTGATAAATTTAGTTTTAACCTGCCACCAAATGAGAGGAAACTGTTGTTCCAGTGGTTGGCCCTTTTTCTAACCGCATCAAAAAGAGGTTGACAACTTGACATTCAGAGTAAGAAATCCTTTTGTCTAAGACCAGGATCCCCAAGTACTTAAATAGCATATTACAAAGATGTAATCCTAAGATTATAGAGAGTTAAGAAGCAACACACAATGTGTTTAATGAAATATATAAGGCAATCTTCTATAGATTCACAATAAGTTATACTAATACACCAAAATCATGCAAGGATTTTATGAACAAAGCAATAAAACTAGAGTTAGCTTCACTATACATTAGCAAATCATCCACAAATGTTAAGTTAAATAACTTAAATTTATCACAATGATAGTAATACTTGAAGCTACTGTCCTATTCTATTTTATATGAGATCAACCTTAACAATACCTCCATACATAAATAAAAATAATATGGTGAAAGCGGATCTCCCTGACGTAGCCTTTTAGAGCTGAGAAATACTTGCGTAGGTTCACAATTTACCATAATTAAGAATGATGTAGTCAAATGCATCCTTGAATCTAAGTTATGAATCAGTTAAGAAGTCCAAATTAAGGCTACTAATGAGTATAAGATAAACTTCCAAATCACTTAGTCAAAGGCATGTTTAAAATAAATCTTCAAGGTGCAACTCTTTATCATTTTCTTACTATTATACCCCTTAAGTAATTGTTCAACCTGTATTAGATTATCTCCAATATTCCTACCCTTTACAAAAGTTCTCTAGCATCTATTGATTATATAGTCCAAAAAAAGGCTTGAGCTTGTTCGCTATCAATTTGTAATAATTTTATAAACTACATTACAACAACATATGGGCCTGTCGTCATTCAAATGCTCAATATTACATTTATTTGGAATGAGACTCACAATGGTCGTGTTTAGCTCTCTGAGCATGCAACCTGAAGAAAAGAAATTTAGGACTGCACTAGAGATTATGTTACTTGTTAAGTGCCAAGTTTGCTAGAAGAAGAAGGCGTTAAAACTATCTGGTATAAGAGCCTTTTTTAGTTTTAGAGATAAAAGTTCTTATTTGACATGATGTTCACTAGAAGGTTTTAATAAAGATTCCTTTTTCTCATTAGAAATGAAGTTGTAGACAAATCCATTAAGTTTCCACAAGGTGGAAACATTATGGGTAGAAGGCCCTAATAACTCCTTAAAGTGGTTAAACACTATGGATTTGATCTCATATTGCTTATCAATAATGGAACCTTTATTAGTTCTTAAGGAATGGATTTTGTTGACATTCTTCTAGTAGAGAGTATTATTATGGAAGTATTTGATGTTTTTATCACCATTTATTAATCAATTTATTCTTGCTCTTTGCTTGGGTAAAGAATGGTAATTATCAAGAGTTATTATGTACTAATCCATAGCTTGCTTATCCTTAACTTTAAGATATATGGTGTTTGAGAGTAATAAGAGCTTCCCCAACTTTCGAGATAGCCATAGTGGTGTTTTACACTTTAGAGGAGTTTAGTTTCTTCAATTCTAATATGATATTGAGAAGCCTCTTCACAAATATGAAAAAGTCATTACTCTAACATGGAGGTTCAATCTTTTTTCACAGCTTCCTCAAATCCTTCCATTTTGACAAGGCACTTATTGAATTGAAATGGATGTTTTACCAAGCAAGAGTTCACTCCTATAGAAACCTCTATAAGAGTATGATTAGAGCAAAGAGGCTAGCTGAAAAAAGCATCATGGTTTCTGAAATATGCAAGCCACTCTGGATTAACTAAGGCACGATTTAGTTTCCTCCTGATTAAGTTATTAATTCCCTACCTATTACTCCATGTATAGTATGCTCCTTTATAACTCAGGTCTGAGAGAGAAGAAGAGTTTAAGCAATCTAACAAACTGTTACTACTTTTCTTGCAACATAGGTTTTCCTTTTCAAATTCGTAAGAGGAGATGGTAGAGTTAAAATCTTCAACAACTAGTCAAGGTTTATTGATTGAGCCCCCCATAGCCTTCAGATCATTCCAAAGAGATCTCCTTTGGAACTCAAAGTTAAACGCATAGATGAAAATGACTTCCAGACATTCATAGTCCATCAAGATTACCAAATGAACATATTGGTGTGAGATTACCTATTGAATAATATTGACTTTAGGAGGGTCAAATCCCACAACAATCCTGCCCAAGTAATGACATTAGTGGTTTGGTAATAACTCCCAGTTTTTACCAAAAACTCCTTTACATAACTGTAACTTTTATTTCTTGACATTTGTTTCTAAAAGTCCTATTAAGGCAAACTTCTTAGTGACTAGATAATCTTTAATTATGTGTCATTTTTTTGGGCAATCCATGCCCCTCACATTCCAAGATAGTATTATGAGATTAAGAGAGGACTTATAAGCCCTTTTTTCTTTGATTTTTTGCCACGCTTTCTCTTTGATGTTACTACTTATTCTAGTTCAAGAGCTGACCTTAGATCTACAAGTTGTTTTTAATACTGTTTTCCGAACTGATTACCTTTAGAGAGCATAAAGGTGATGTCATTTTCTCCTTACTATTCTTCAACCTTCTGGAGCTTTCATCTAATTCAAATTATACCTTTATAATACTCATTGCTTTAGGTTTCAGATTGTTAACATTTTCAAGGGCATGTGTAGTTTGAAGATTGAGAAACTCATATAAAAATCTTGTTAGGAATCTTCATCCAATTTCCCTCCATCTCTTCTTTTTTGAGTCTAAGGATTAAGGTTTCTGCTCATAAGTAACCTTAATGAAATCTTCCATTAATTTCCCATTATCATCTAGTCTCATAATATGTAGAGACTAGGAAGTTTAATATTCATTTCAACGTCCACATATATCTTAGCAAAACCAACCTTTCTCCCATTTATAATACGAAGTTAGGATGGAGAAAAAAATGCGAAACATAATATTAAAAAATTCAATTACAAAATATTTCTATTATAGATTATTCTCTATAAATTTTAGGATATATATTTAATGTCTAGAAATTTTTTTCTAAGATATTTATTGCACATAAAATCTTAGAAACTCTTTTTAAATAAGTAATAGAGATTGAAGTATTATTATCAAATTTAGGGTTAGTTAATTTCTTATTAAAGAATAATTTTATTTTATCCTTTCTATATGATTTATTTCTTCAATTTTTTGTTAGAAATTAAAAGCACATTTAGAATTGAGTTCATTGAAAGTACCCATTCATCAATAAAAATAATATCTTTTCACTTTATTAATTATGGCATTTCAATATTAGATTTTGTTAAATTAATTTATAAAAATATGGTTTCATATTTTAACTATGTATTAAAGCGTTAGAGACAAAGGTTGTATTTATAATTTTATAATGTATTATATATAATGATTTAAGGGAATTGATCATGCGCTCATTTTATATTTAAGAGTTTTATTTATAATACTAAAATATTTAAGCTATTTTTATCTCTAAAGGATATTATTAGTTTTTGATCACATTAAAGGAAATAGGACAAATGCAAAGACTAGATTCTACTAAACTTAGAAATGAGAGTTTGATGGCAGTTCACTACAAAATAATATTGTTGAAAAAGAAAATAGTATAAATGTAAGGCTTTAAATTTTGGAGGAGGAAAATAGTATAAATGTAAGGCTTTGGTGTGAATGTAATGTAAGGCATTAGAGAACTTTGGCTTTAATATGAATGTAAGCCATTAGTATTAGGCAAATAAGAAAAA
>JAOQMR010000211.1:20623977-20636064 GCA_027563865.1 Erythroxylum pelleterianum | reverse complement strand
AAAACAGAAAATTGTTAAAATGATCATCTACGGCACTCCAATTGTTAAGTTCGTCAGATAAGTAGAGTTTATAATTATCTGATCAATCAATACTTTGCCTGAGGTTCCTTTCAATTAGAAAAATCTAAATTTTCTGATCCTCGAGTAACATATAAAAGTTGTAGGAATGGTAGTTATTTACATTTTTTAGATGGACAGTTGATTATATTGTTAACTGCCTTTGGACCTAACTGTTCTAGGTTGATTGGTTGGAAGTATTCTGAAAGGTGCATTGGTTTATGTCATTTGGGTTGTATTCCTTTCGTTTGCAACGCGTCACTGTAAGTGCTACTGAACACGGGAAGACACTTAGCTAGCCGATGGTTTTCACAGTCGGTTTTTATAGCAATTGAGTCATATTTCTGTATCATAGTGATTATTCTGATCAAACTGTTTGAAATGGGGGCAATAGTTATAACGTTAAGGTAAGTTTGGTATCACATTATCTTTTCATTTTGGTTCTAATTTCTTGATTTTAGTTTTCCATGTTAATTTTTAGGAAACAAGCTTTCTGCTACTTAAACAGCACCACGCACTGAACTTTTAATAATAATAATATTAATAATTATATTACTTAGGGATTTCATTCACATGACGTAAAGAATAGGATTTCGCTGATGATACGGATATTTGATAGTGTTATTTAGATTTGCTTTTACTAATGATGAAGCTCATTTAGATTTTTGCAAATTTGACCTTTGTATAGGTTGGTTTAATATTAAAGTTGGTATTTTATAGCTCTATGTATTAATGATTTGTGCAACGGAAAGGTTTTCAAAAATTATAAAAACTGATGTAATCGACAAATGGAATTAAAAAGTAACCAAAACGGTAATTTGATTTATAACCAAAAAGAACAGAAACGCAAGTGTTAGCCTTATTATGGACTCGGCTTTGGAAGATGTTGGGCTTGATCAAGCCTGAAATTGCATACTAAATGCCAACTCTGTAAGCTGTTATGAGCTCGAGCTGGTGTAGGCCGATCGCCAGACGTAAGATGTGAAGTTTGCCCGAACCGATGATAAGGTGCAGTGCTAACAAAGAGGACGCACGTGAGCCAAGAATTGCATGTTTGAAACATAATCCAAGAGCAATGCACAACCGAGCCAAGATATAGGCGGGGAACAAGCGGAGAATATTTGGGGGTTGATTTAAGTCAACGGTTCTTAACATCTTGAAGAACTACACGTGCCGCGTTGCGTCCAGGTGCGCCCATCACTGCACCTCCTGGATGGGTTCCACTTCCGCATAGGTACAATCCTGCGACAGGAGTCCTATAACTTGACCTGTGTTCACAAAAGCCAAAAAGGAAAAAGAAAAAAAAAAGACTTGAAACATTTATTAGGGAAATTAGTCGCCACTAACAGAACTGTGCATCCATTGTTGTTAAAGTTTACCATCCTTTCAAAGGTCGCATTAGGAAAAGAGAATCTAAACCCATGGCACCGTGAAATATGTTCCCTCCTGCGTAATCATTCAAATAACTGTAGCTCAACAATTTATTAACGAAACATATTCAAATTTAAAATCACCCCCAGACCTGTTAAATTAAAGTGTGCAGTAATTGTCTTTTGGAAAGATACTTGACAGGACATTCTGTTAAATGATAATTTTAGTTATAATAGAAGCCCTTCACATAAAAGGCAGGCTTAAGAGCTTAAAATGATATATCCTAAATTATAATATTAACTATATTTCCAGCTTTCATTTTACAAAATGTATGCTTAGGTATTCTAATTAGTAATATAACTCTTAACACAAAAAATTCAATACTTGAAATTTTAACATGAAAATTTGTAAAAGTATGCATAATGATCTAATGCATCATCAGGAAAAATTTTAAAAAATATCTGACAAACAATTATCTTCTATAATTTTGTAAAGACTGAAGTTTTGAAAAATTATAAAAATTAAAAAGCAAGTCTAAATATTGCTAAATATTGTTAGGCACCTTTATATATATATTTTGTGGGGATGATTTTGAACACTTAATATAGTGAGAACCAACCATATGTCCTCTCTGCAAGTTTTGTAGTCTTGTAACTTATTCACAAACTCTCTGTTAGAGGAGCTAAATTGAGTCATTTTAATGTTGTTTATGTTGTATAAGCTTAGCTTGAGTAAATAAAATTCCCTTTATTTTCCAAAAAAACAAAGTCAGCTTTGAAACTGAGGTTAGCAGTTTCAGGTGAAGAGGTATAGGCCTGTTTAACCTGATTCCAAATGCAGCAGATCAAATGCGTATTTGGCGGGCTAAATTCTGAGGCAATCATTTTCCAGCTAGTTGGAAATTTTGTAGATATATCCCTAAATTCCGAAAGTACCTGTTAGGCCAATTTCCCTTTCAAGATCAGGTGGAGTCAACATGTCGTAACCAATGACTGTTGAGCTGAAGCCACGAGCGTATTCATCAATCAGGGAGAAGCATCTTTGTGCAAACGAATCCTAAGTAACATTGGATTTAAAGAAGTTCAAAAGATGTGGCAAAATTACAAGTACTCGATGCCTGTCTAGTTCCGACAGACATATGGAATGGCAACGGCTCGTATTCTTGGCAACTAAAAGCCTGGCAGTATTGCCATATGCGCAAGATAATAAGATAAAGAGTTGGAAAGTGCCGGAAAAAGAATTTCCCTGAGTAATTAAAAGGCGAAGCAGAAATAAAAATTCTTGGGTTCAACTTACCCTGTAAACAGGATCATCCCAGCTTCCATCCGATGGCTTGTATGGTGTGTATTGAACAAATAAGTTGATGACATGCTTACCTACCAACACAGATTTGAGTAATGTAAATAAGGAAACAACAATAGATTCTAGCATCGCTTTCGGTTGGGAATATTGGAAGATAATTCCGGAGGCAAGTCTCAGAACGCATATAATAGTTCAGTTTTTATTCAGCCCACGGAGGAAGTACAATGCAATAAACTAAAGATATAAAATATAGAATATCATAACATAAAGAAAAAACTTGAAACGTACCATGTGGAGAAATAGTCTTGTCAAGTACAGAAGGAATTGTCATTTCAATAATTGGTCTTCTTGATGACCACCCGTTTACTGAATCTTGACAGGCCAAGTCAATCTCCTCCATACTTCAAAAGATAGGGAATATTTTTAGGCCATACAGAATTATAACTGTTAATTGAGGAGTTGTAAACAATCCATAGCCACAAGCATCCACAACTAGAACTATAGTAAACTTGGAAATGTTACCGTCCACCGGTAGCAGCTAGCAGTTGTATGGCACAACCTAATTCTTATTCTAATTCGAAAGTTATCTTTGCTTAACTCCCATTACATAAACAACTTAAAGCATAGTAGACCAAAGAATTAGTAAAGCAGGCTAAGCTTTGAAAGCTTTACTTATAGAACGTTTTTAAGCCATACAAGTTTTTTATACTCCCAAATGAAAGATTACATGAGAGCTTTTAGGCCACAGAAGTGCTGAGTTTCTGCATGCATCAGAAAAGTCCATAGATAAATCAAAAACATACCTCTCGGACCCAATGTGAATGGTACCCATATGCTGAGGACCTGTATCAGGATAATTCAACTTGCAGCATTGAAATTGAGGCAATTTATCAACAGCTAGGTTTATCTTTGTGGTTGCCTGTATCAGTTATCGAATTTCTAAGCTCTTCGTTGAGAAAGAAACTATAATAAGTAAGAGCATCAAACTATTTTAGAGTCAAAGCAATGGATCTTACAGAGCTATAGTCGCTCTGTTTCAACGCACGAACAAAATCATCAGGAAGAACATCAGTTGGCACTAAGTCCTGTCACAGGTAAAGTACAAGTAAAGTGCAAGCTAACTGCCTCAATAAAGGTTCCGCCTTTTTTTTCTCTCTTTTTCTCTGGAAAGCAATTTTTTAAAAAATTACAAACAAACCAAATCAACATTTTACCATGAAAGTTTTATAAGGAGTGGCATTTGACAGAACAATTGAAGAGAGTACTCGTGTACCATCAGCCAATAACACCTACAGAATATTGACCATGCTCATCAAATCTAACTAGTTTTATAAACCATGTTCATTGAGACAAACACAGAGAAAACCAACCCCATTCACTTTGCCAGAGTCATTGATCGTCACATGTGAAACCTAATTAAAGAAAAAGAAAATAGAAAAGTAAGTGCTAGATAAGTCATCCAGTTACAAATTCAAACACCAAAAGTTGAATAACAGAAAATTTTAAGACTTAAGCTATATATAACACTGCCCACAAATCAAAGACAACTTAGACCATAGTATCTTTTTGTAACCTTTCAGTCCTTGATTGGCAAAGAACAAAATGTCAAAAGCACTAATGAGGCATGGAAAACATATTGTGCGTTTCAGCATATAGTGTGCTAGCTATTCAACTGGTCTACCTCTGCATTTGTGAAAATTTGTGCTCCAGCTTCCCTAGCAGCATTACCAATAGCCAAAGATACTGAGCCCATTCCACCCTCAACATACCTACAGATAACATAAATCTCATGTGTCCAGTATACTTGAGAGAGAGCTCATACACATCCAACCATATCTGAGATGATTATTTTGAACAGGAGAATTTGGAGGTTGGTACGAAACAATGACCAAATAATAGCATTAATTCGGAAATTAGTTGAAGATAAACGTGTTTGTTAGTTTAAAACAAGAAATTTTCATGTATGAGCATTAGCTTGAAATCTATTAAATTTCAAGAGTAAACAGAAGGACAGAAGTAAACAGACATCCTCAACCGTGTCATGGATCTTGTGGATCTTGTTTAAAACTAACATCTTATTGACTTGATGCTACTTAACACTTCTTTCTGAAATTGATCTTTAGCAAAATTATATAGCATCATTTAGTTAGATTTTCATTTCCGGATATTTCTTCAACTTCCTGGAAGTCCCAGAAAAGAAAAACATTGCATGACTTTTTACAGATCAGGAATGGGGAAAGAAGGATTATAGGCAATTTACAGATGCTGTAACTTTGATGCACAATTTATATACATCATGCCAGAGTGCAGATACGTACGACCAAATTCCACGATCCCCATCAGTTTCTCCCATCACATGATGGAGCAGAACATATCCACTTCCTGGCGTATGCACGCTACCCTGCAAAATAGTGGTTGAAGAAAGCAAATGATCAGTAACTGCTTCTGAATGTTTCAAAATGTAGAGTCCATTTATTGGAACAAACAAAGGACAGATCATTTCTTCACCTCGTAAAAAAAGGAAACAACATATGAATAACTTGTAGCACGTGTTCGCTTTACATATTAAAAGGAGATACATGTACAACCAACAATCTCTTATATTAGCTACAGAGTCTTACCGTAGTACCTATTACAGCATCCGTTCCAAGTGTCGCCTTTAGAACATCACTCTGTGCATTCAGGCGTAGAAAAACAATAAACTAATAAGCACAATATAATGGAATTTAATTGAAGTATTCAAACACTAGCATAGTAAAGAGGCATAAGTACAAGCAACAAGTTCAATTAAGCACCTCTTCTCAACTTCTTGAACTGTCAGATTTGTGGATTAATCATGGACTGGGAAGTACAAGATTATAATGTCACCAAAAGTTACAAGTAATCAAGACAATCAGGATAAGAACCTGCTGATCTCACCTAAAGGTATAATAGCCACTAACAAAATACAAAAAGAAGTGAACAGATGGTCTTTATACAAAAACATTGAACGAAAACAAGATTTGAAGTTATTGGTTCATACTGTCCTGATGATCCATGTTTCCTCCAGCAATTGGTAAATTAAGTATATGAACAAGAAGAAATTCCCTTAACAACAATATCATGGAAATATTGAGTTAAATAACAACCTCAAACCAGCTATTTAGGACCTTTGAAGCTGGTGAAAGTAACAGGTCCAAAAAGTCCCTGAAACTCGAATTAAAAGTCTCAATGATAAGTCTGACTGAAAAACTGAAATTTCTTAAAGCTAAGAAATCTACAAAGACACTTGTATGTTACGCTCAGGTAAGTTAAAAAATGTTCTTACACAATATCTCTCTGACCTAAGGACACAGCTCGCTGCAAAAAACTTGTCCAGAAAACTAATTTCTGTATTTTGTCCTTGAATTGAGCATGAAATGATGAAACACCTGGCAGAGATTCCGGTGGAGGTGAATCCAAAAGCGGTTCCATGAATTCACAGAACTTTTCAAGCTGTTTCTCATATCTGCAAATACGATTTAAACATAAATTGTTCATAGCTCCTTATACTACCACTGGAATCACAAGGAAAGATCAAAACCACCAATTATCTGGATACCAAAAAAAGATTAACTCTACCAATGAAGCTATAACAATTGCAGAGAATGATAAATCAAGAAATATTCACTAGATTATCGTCCACAATTTCAACGATAATATCACAAATTTTAGCAATTTCTCACCATATTTTCAGCATATATACTCCGCCTAAAATATTTACTTTCCTTTCTTAAACCTTGGCTCATTGTATAAATTGCAATGTATTACTCTACTGTAAAACACCACAGAAATATATCGATACAAATTTATTTATCCACTGTTCTCTTGCTAGTTTCTTTATGAGATCCAGAGTTAGAAATATATCGATACAAATTTATTTATCCACTGTTCTCTTCCTAGTTTCTTTATGATATCCAAAGTTTACTTATTCGAAAGCAATCTCTCTACTAATTAAAGGTAAGGCTGTGTACTACTGTGCCTTTCTAGACCCCGTGTATCAATAAGATTTTTACTAGATTATCGTTGTTGTTGTAGAGCTTACTTATAATTCTTTTTCCCACCCTGACACCTATTCACAACACCAACAACCACTATCTACCATCCCCCTACCATTATTCCACACAGCATATAGCCATGGCCACGAATCAAAAACCAACGACGACAAATCAAATCCTAGCAACCTCCACACTGCCACTAACTAATATTAACAACTTCATAAGTACCACTCTAAATGCAACAAATTATTTGATTTGGAGAAATCAATTGCAATCTATTTTTTTACATGCGACCTGATGGTACTATTCCACCACAACATAACCCAAGCACTTTTACCTCTGCTAAGCCTATACCCAAATATTTGCATTGGCAAAAAACTGACCGCTTAGTCTACTATTGTTTAACTAGCACACTCTCTCCTGCAGTTGCCTCCCTTACCCTCAACTACACCACATCATGGGCTCTTTGGACCACAATTGAATAGCACTTTCTCCAATAGACCACAGCCTGTTGCTCACTCTTATGTTGTCATCTCCACTTCACTAAGAATGACGGCTCCTCCATTGTTGAATACATTGACATATCTCTTCCATAGTTGAAGACCTTGTGGCATTTGGAGATTTGATTTCCAATGGAGTGGTTTATGCCCTTTAAATGGTCTTCTAGCAGACTATGAGGCATTTGTCACAACTGTTGAAAACTACGAGACACCACCCTCATTTTCAGAGTTAGGACCAAAATTACTTCTTCATGAGTAGCATCTAACCTTCTACCATCCCGCTGACACCACTACTCCTAATGTCAGTTTCGTTGCTACTTAGAGTTAATTTAGGTAGTCAACTCTCTGAATGCTCACCCTTGCACTGACAATACAAATATTCATACAACTTTTTTTGCTCCAAGTCTCCATATTGACCCTGTCACCTCCTAATTCTCTATAAATGACACAATTAAATGACTTCAAGACACAGGCACCGCTGCACACATGACTCCTGATCTGCAAATCTTGGAAAATGTGGAACCATATGATGGACTAAATCAAGTGCTCGTCAGTAATGGTAACGCTCTCCCCATACCCTCTACTGGCACATTAACACTCACTAAACATCTTAAACCCCTTTATCTTTATGACATTTTAATTGTCCCACAATTCACCACAAATCTTTTTACCTATTGCAAAATTTGTCACTTATAACTCATAATTGAATTCAACCCTTTTAATTACATTGTGAAAGACCTCGAAACCAAGATACCGCTTCTCACGGGTAAAATTCATGATAAATTGTATCTAATGCTCATTCCGCAAAACTTTTCACAGTCCAATTGCCTTGACTGCTCATCAAGCCTCTACTGATATTTGGCATCAACAATTAGGTCATCCATGTAATAAAACTTTATCTCGTACTTTGTCTCTTAATTCTAACGTAATAAAACCTAGTACTACGTGTCTTCAAAGTAAAAGCACTACACTTCCTTTTCCCTCATCGTCATGTGTTTCCAAAGTGCCTTTGCAACTTATTCACTATGATGTTTGGGGCCCATCCCCAACTCTTTCTACCTTCAGTTATCGATACTTCATAATGTTTATTGACGACTTTAGTCATTTCACTTAGATCTACTTCTTAACTCATAAGTCTCAAGCTCTTAATCAATTTCAACACTTCAAAACATCCACTGAAAACTTATTTCCACCACAATCAAAGTGTTTCACTGTGATGGAGCCAATGAACTCATACAAGGATCCTTTGCCGAATTCCTTAACGACCATGGGATATCTTATCGCATCTCTTGTCCTCACACCCTTGAACAAAATAGCCTTGCTGAGTGAAAATTTTGTCATCTCACCAAAATTGGTCTTACTCTTCTTGTCCATGCGTCTTCCAAAATCCTTCTAGTTTTATGCCTTTTCCACATCAGTTTACCTTATGAAACCCTATATCTCACAAAACAAAACCTCGCTCATCTTCGAGTCTTTGGCAGTTCTTGTTTCCTATTTCTTGGCTCAACACGATCTAACAGATTCACATCTAAATCCAATCCGTGTGTTTTTATTGGCTATTCACCACACTTTAAATGATATAAGTGTCTCGACCCTCAAACAAACAAAATTTACATCTCTCATCATGTTCGATTCATTGAAACACTTTTTTCGTACTCTTAGCTCATCACTCCAAAAATCTCCCATTCTCCACCCTCTTAAATACAATTGCTCTTGCCTATTAACCCACCAAATCCTACTCCACAAGACATTCCACCCACATCTGCAACGTCTCCTCCATACAATACTCCTTCTCCACCCCATATCAATTTTCACCTCCGCCACCTCAACCACCCATGTCACCCTCATCTCAACCACACTATATAGTAACTCGAACACGAGAAACCACCTGTGTTCCGTGAATTCTACCTCACTTTGTCACCTCAGCAACTCAACTTCTTCTTCAAATGATCCTGATCCGACATCTTATACGCAAGCAAAGAAGTTTTGTTATTGGCATTAAGTGATGCTTTAAGAGTTTAAAACTCTCTATCATAACAACACCTGGACCCTTGTTATACCTCCAACTAATGTTAACATTTTCGGTTGCGATGGGTTTTTCAAACCAACCGTAAACTTGATGGCTCTCTAGACTCCTATAAAGCACGCTAGTTTCCAAAGGCTATCATCAATCACCTGGTATTGACTATACAGACACTTGTAGCCTTGTTGTCAAACCTACAACCATTAGTATTATTCTAACCATTGCCCTCACCAAAACTTGGCCCATTCGTCAACTTGATGTCAACAATGTCTTTCTAAGTGGTAATCTTCAAAAACCTGTTTATATGATTCAACCCCTTGGTTTTGTAGATCCTTATCATTCTCAGTATGTTTTGTTGTCTTCCAAAAAGCTCTTTACAATCTCAAACAAGCTCCACGTGCTTGGTTTCATTGTTGAGTCAAAAACTTTTTTCCATAAATTTCCCCCCTTTGAGATCTGACACCTCTCTTTGTCCATCAAACCCCACTGATATCACATTTCTTTTAGTTTACGTAGATGACATCTAGTCACAAGTTCTTCACAACCATTTATCTCATCTATTATTAGTGATCTCAATAACGCTTTCTCTATTAAAGACCTTGGCCCTCTTCATCACTTCCTTGGAATTGAAGCCACAATAACACGTTACAACCTCTTACTCACCCAAACTAAATACTCCTAAGCACTTCTCACCTGTACCCACCTAGAACATTCCAAACCTGTCCTTGCACCCATGAGACCTACCCTACCTCTATCTAAAAACCACAAACTTCTTTTTTTTTGACCCAACTGAATATCGCAGCATCGTTAGAGTCCTTCAATACCTTTGTCTTACTTGCCTAGATATTCAATTTGTTGTGAACAAAGTATTTCAATTCCTTCATTGCCCTATAGACATGCCCTAGACTGCAACTAAATGAATTCTTAGGTATTTCCAATCAACACCCTCCCATGGCCTCCAATTAACCAAAGCCCAAAACTTAAACCTTACTACTTACTCTGATGTTGAATGGACTAGTATGATTGCCCTGATCACCATCATTCAACCTCTAGTTATTGTACCTACTTAATTTAATTTCTTGGAGTGCTAAAAAAATAACCGATTGTGGCTCGTTCTACTACAAAGTAGAGTATAGGAGCATTGCTCATGCATCTGTTGAACTGCGTTGGATCACATTGCTTCTCTCGGTGAAATTGTCTGCAAAACCTTCAACCAATCCTGTGATGTGATAATCTGCAACAAAGAAATAGACAGCATACACTATGACAAAGGCTCTTGCTTCCTCAACATTTCATCATCCTCGAAACAAGCTCACAATTGCTTCTCGTGGGAGCTTGAGCGGGATGAGGATGATAAATCAATAAATATTCATTAGAATATCCTGCAAAATTTCAGCGATATTATCATAGATTTTTAGCAATCTCGCACCATATTTTCAATGTGTAAATTCTGTCTAGACTATTTACTTTGGTTTCTTAGACCTTAGTTCAGTGTATAACTGTATTACTATGTTGTAACTTGTAAAGCACTACAGAACATATCAATACAAATTCATTTATCCATTATTCTCATGCTAGTTTCTTTACAAAAGACGCAAGTGAAATTGAAATCTAAGTGATGGATAGAGATTAGAGGTAGAGTGGCAAGGAAGTAGCACCTCGGATAAGTATCCGCGTCGCGAACAGAGAATTTTGAAATCTCGGAACGATTCAGATCCCTATTAGGTCCTAACAGAAGATAGCGTCCATCGATACAAGGCGTGAAAGACGAGGGACTTCTCTTCAACAACTTTAGTCCATGTCTCGCTAACTCTAGCTCTCTTTTTGCAATCACAAATAAAAATAAACAGAAAAAAATAAGAATATCACTTCGAGTTCATGTTTGCATAAACATATTGTAACTGAATTACTGAGAAGATGGAAATGCGGAAATTACTTGATAATGGAGGGGCGGAGGAGACTTTGGAGATAACTGCAGCGAGAGAACTTAAAGCCCGGAATTAGCTCCTCCGTAACGGCTGCGCCACCGATAACGTGACGTCGTTCTAGTACGGCGACGGAGAGGCCGCCTCGGGCGAGGTAGGAGGCGGCGGTCAAGCCATTGTGGCCACCGCCGATCACCAAGACGTCAAATCTCTTATCCGGCAATGCGCTTGCGGCGGTGCAAAGGCTCCGGCGCCACATTTACTCTCTCTTAGGTCCCTCCGTGTTTGGCGCAAATGGAGAGATTCGCTTACATTTAAAAATATAAAATGCTCAAACTGTTCGTTTGGAATTTTTGTTGGTTGGGTTTGTGTGCCTGGTGCTTTCCTTGTGGATAATCGTACTTTGATCTAGTGGAGTCCAAACAGTGGCCACTAAGAACCAAAAGTAGTCCGTGATTTAAAATTCTTGAAACGACGATACCGCTAACGATTAAAGCGTACTAGTACTACTCGCTCACATGCAGGCTACTCGCTCACATGCATTTTTGCGCCTTGTCTGGAATTATTTTATTTAGGGATCGTCACTTCGTCGGTGCTAAATTTTAGAAATTCAGTATATAAATTTAAAATTTTAGCTCTGACATAACTAACAAAAATTTTATTGTTCCTAGCATGTACTCTCGCCTATTTAAAATAAGTGTCATTTTAGAGAGATTTTAATTATTTAAAATAAGTGTCATTTGTGACTTTTTATGCATATTTATGATTTTACTTCCAAAATTATCCTTTAATTTCTCTAACATCTTAATTATACAGATTACACAGATTATATTTTCAAGGCACTTTAACATGTAATTAATAAGGGTATATCAGAAATTTCATTAACTTTCTTA
>JAOQMR010000211.1:20558940-20580938 GCA_027563865.1 Erythroxylum pelleterianum | reverse complement strand
GACGCCATATCTGCTGGCTTTTTCTCCACTCCATCAAGTGCAATCTCACATCCATCTTGTATTAAAATGGCTTGCATCTTGAGCTGCCACATACCGAAGTTAATGCTCCGGTCAAACTTTTCAATAGAGGTCTTCGTTATCGTCATGATGGCCAAAAAATTGATATTCGGACTATTTTTCTTCAGGTGGGCCCCACACAAGAAATTGGAAAGCGGACCCCACAAAAGCACCAAAGCGGGCCCCACAAGCAAAGTCAGAATGTGGGCCCCACAAGCTAAACTGAACTCCGTTTACAAAACCGAGGCAGTGGGCCTCGCAAGATAAAACCGAGGCAGTGGGCTCCGTTTAGACTCATAATAAAAAAAATCTAAGTTACTTTCTGATGTGGAGGGTCCACCTTAGTGGCAACCACAGAGCATATGGTAAGTTAGATTGAAAAAGGAATGGCTTTGATACCAGTTTGTTAAGATAAAATGCCCTTCGGATTGGATCCCGGTTGAATTTAATAGCCCAACAAATAATAACGAAAATAAAGATAGCAAAATAAATGAGACAGAACACAAAGATTTACGTGGTTCGTTCAATGTGACCTACGTCCACAGCTGGAGGGTGAGCACTTTTACTAATATGTGGAGAATGGTACAAAGGCTGGAACAAATGGCTCAGAAGTATACAAAGAGGATAGAGGATTTCAGGAAGGAATGAATGTGTTTTCCTCTAAGCCTATCATCATATTTATAGCTGATCCTTCTACCTACTGCGCAATAATTGTTGACATCCTTGCATGCTGTCCTTCTCAATTAATTGCATGCCACCAACCAATTGTATGTTGTTGAATTTGCATGAAGACGCTATATTTGAATCCATGCAGCCAATGAAAGCCAACCTTATTTGACTTGTGGAGGGGCCAAGCATGCAACAAATATAGTTACATGGCTAACGAAAGTCTAGTTGTTCATGACCTGTAGCTATCTACCTGGAAAAGTGTAGCTAACTAAGCAAAATACCCAGTTATCTATAGTTGGTTACTTATAACCCAAACTCATAATCAAATACTAATAACCCAAATTCACTTGACCCAAATTTACCCAAATTCACTTTACTAAACAAAAAAAAAACCTAGTTACATTGTCTTTGCATCCTCATTTGTCCTTGTTGGTATAGCGTCTAAAAAGCACGATCTCTGATTCGTCTTTGACCGGAAAACATGTCCTTTCCTTTTGTCTTTGTTGTTTCACAAGGTAGGTATGCCAAAATCATGTTACATAGTCTTACATTAGGTCATTATGTGAACATTTAGCATACTAATTTTAGGTTTCCTGCTATCACTTTGCAACTCAAATATTGAACTTTCAAAGGAAGCCAATATTAACTGTTCTTTTCTATAACAATTCCCCTGATGTTCACGATGTTGTCTTGAGGAGACAGTTGGGATTATTCGACATATAAAAGGCTACTGGTTATACTTTTCAAATGTCTAGAAGGTAATTAATTTTTTGAATCATTTATATACATATGTTAAAGAGCACATCCAAGTTTGTGAACTTTAATTTAAAGTGCATTCTTGATAGTGACTATGTACCTAAATAGCTAGTTAGATAGATATAAGGCTATCTCTAGGTGAGTAAATCCATGAAAGTGACATCGAAGGTGGAACTAAAGTTTCTTATAAATGATATGTTCGTTGCATTATTGTATAGTGAAACATCTTCAATGACAACTTTTTATGATCTTGTGAAATAATTTCAAGATTATTAATGCATTAGTTTAATAATATTGAAATCATAAATTGATTGTTATAAAATTTTGATCTTGTATTGTATATGTTTGTTCCTAGGATGAAAATGGTATGATATTTTGAATCGAATTTCAAAGATATCGAAGACTATAAGTTAGACATAGTGCATTACAAAAAACTCTTAAAAGATTGTGAAATGTTGAATATATTTGTCCTTTCCATTTGATTTTATGTTGTAAGTTAAGATTGAGCATTATGAGTTAAAGAACATACACAAGTTCGACGTCTAGGATGGACGAAGGTTTTCTTATTTTGTTGGTTAGCAGCTATGATGTAGACTTCATGGACAAAGACAATTCTTGGAAGACGCTTGATTTCTTTTGCTCGATATGGGGGTAAACTATTTCTTTAGTAAATAGTTTCGTTAGTTATCTATCTTTTTAATCTCAACATTGTTGTTAACTTTTTTATTGCTTGATTAGTTTCAACCACTTTTAATCTTGATATTGCTGTTAACTTTGTATTATTTGATTAATTTTAGCATTGAAGTTGTCAATTGTTTGAGTGGGTTAATCTTCCAATGTGCGAAAGAGCTCTGAGTATCATACCTGGACTGTTGAAGAAGATAGACTATCTAGAAGAAAAAAAGAAAATGTTGAAGATGAAAATTAAAATTTTAAGTTATGTATTAGTAGAGGTTATTAAAAATTGCTATGAGTAAATGTAAAATATTGATTATATTATTAGTGTTTTATAAACCAAGTAGAGGATTTTAGCTAATATTATTCAATATATCTTTGGGATTTGAACATGCTTATGAACATGATATTCAATAGTCCTTTATTATTCTTTATTTAATGATTGATTGAGTACATAATTATATCTCCTTGCTTTAAACCATTTTGTATATAATTAAAAGGAACTTCAACAAATAATCCTCAAAGTGATAGCTTCAATATGTATAGATAATCCCAATCATCAAATTTTTGAATCAGTCTCTTTATCATTAAATCCATTTCCTTCATTGGTTTTTGAAGACTTTCTCATGATCCCAATCATCAAGTTTTTAAATCAATCTTATTAACACTTAACTGACTTAGTAAAATAAAATGAAATACTAACCAAAACACTTAATGTATAACAAACCAAAACACCAATGTGCATTCATATAAACATTTCATTTTACAAAAGTATTTCTTTGTTCCCAACTTGTATTTTTTAAAACACACATGCACATTCATATAAGCATTGTATAAAACACACATGTACGTTCACACATGTTCCAAAACTATTTCTTTTTATAAAATTATAACTTTTGCATAGATCTTGTAGGATAAGGCACATTGGTAAAATATATCTCTACATAAAACTTCCTGAAGCTTTTGATCTTGTCCTCCTCTTCCTTATATTTGTTTCATCCTAAAAAAAATGATAAACATATAATCAAAGCATAACCTAATTGTCAAAATTGATTAAGACATATAATTCAATACATGTAACCTCTAACAAGTTATAACTCATCTTGTTTTTGCTACTTGAGGTTCTTTACCACCCAGTGTCCCATATCCAAGGGGTGGTCTCTTTTTTTTCTTTGGCTTGAAATAGGTCATCAACTTGTATTAGAACAATTTGATTGGACATCACTTGTAGACAACATTGAAAAATGAAAACAAAAAATGTTTAAGGATTAAAACCTATATGAAAAAGAATAATAAATGACGTGCTATGAAACTTATTGCAATAAATCTTTCATAACACCAACTCCAAATTGAATTAAACAAATAGCAATTTTTAGATAAACTTAAAATTTTCAAGAAATTGAGAAATTCATAATGCCAAAAACCCAAAAGATTAGAAATTTCAAATGAATGAAGTCTAAACAAGATTTCATGAAATTAAAAGCATAAGTAGTACATAAATCCTCATATTAATACCGATGATTTTATAATTTAAATAAAAATTAATAAATTATAAAACTATCAAATCTAAAATGAAATAGATGAATACTGGTTAGGAGTCGACAAGAATGGATCTTGTAGATTAAGAGGGTTCTTTTACAATGTTTCAAGTTTCCTGAGTCTCATCACATAAGGTGAGAATTGTCAGAGAAAGCAAGCCTTATTTTAATAGAAAATATTAAAAAACTTATAAAAGATCATAATGGATCCCCAAGAATATTGAAGGCTTAAGAAAACATATTACATGATAGACAATTAAAACATGGAACATATATGCATTTAACATACATGTCCTGAATAGCCTAATGATCTCCTCAAGATAACATTGTCATCATAAAGAGAATTATCATAAAAGAGAACAGGTAATAGGTTCTAAAGTTCAATACTTGAGTTGCAAAGTGATAGCAAGAAACCCAAAATTAGAAAGTAAAACATTCACAAAATGACCTAATGTAGGAATATGTAACATGATTTTGGCATACCTACCTTATGAAATAACAAAGACGAGAGGAGAGTATGTGCTTTCTAGTTGAAGACGAAGCAGATATCGTGCTTTCCAAACGTGAGACCAACGAAGATGAACGAAGTTATAGAGATAATGTAACAAGGGTTTTTTGTATTTGGTAGAGTGAATTTGGGTAAATTGGAGTAGAGTGAATTTGGGTGATGGGTAAAGTAATGGGTTTTTTTTTGTGAGAAGGAAAACAAGACAAAAGGCCTAATGCCTTAAAAACACTACAAAAGAAGCATCATTTTTCAGGAGTTGGCGTAGTCCTGGATCAGGGGATTCCCAAATGGACCAACGATGAGGATGAGAGGCACCCTTTCTTGTTAAAAAATCGGCACACTGGTTACCCTCCCGAAGTGTATGAACAATAGAATAGTCCCAATCTCACTTCATCAAAGTCCTGATATCCTCAATGACGTTCAAATAAGGTTGATATCGAGTACATGAGCCCAAGACCAGATTAATGGCTTCTCTTGAGTCCGATTCAACAACTATTCTTCTATAGCCACGCTTCCAAGCCAATTCCAGTCCACGATGAATCGCTAGAAGCCCGACGAGCATGCTAGTGGCGTGACTAAGGAATCCTGAGTAACCGACTAGCCAATCTCCTTTATCATCTCAGAACAAGCCACCAAAGCCTGTAGCACCTGGGTTACCTGCCGAGCTGCCATCCACATTGATTTTAACATACCTGAAGGACGGAGCCTTCCATCCTACCCATCGGCTCGACTTTGTAGCGTGAAGTGCATCGGACAGAAAAGCATGATTGCACTCATCAAAGAGGCTCGAGAACTACTGAACCTGACTAATTGAGGATATTACTTCATGCTAGAATGCCTCTTTGTTTCTAGCCCACCAAATAATCTAAGCCACGACGATGAATTTTAGCACGTGTTGAAAGGGTCGTGAAGAGTCTAGAACATAAGAATATATCCAGTCGTCAAGATTAAGATTGAAGAAAGAATCCTCATCCTGCCCAAGGATGGAGACCCATATCTTCTTCGCCCAAATGCAATCCCTCAGGGCATGGATATGGTTTTCCCATCTGATACTGCACCTGTGACAGCGGGGAAATGAAGTCATTCCCCGTTTGTACCGCAGCTTGTTTGTAGTTAAGCGATGCCAAAGAATCTGCCAAATAAAGAAGCGAGACTTCTGGGGAATATTAAGTTTCCAAATCCTCGTCCAATGCATGCTGGGAACAGGAGGATAAGGCAAACGATTAATAAACTCATAACCGAAGTTCACCGTATAATGTCTATCTATCGTCTCCCCTCATATTAACGAATCCGGATCCACCCTTTAGCGAGAGACGGGAACCACAATGATAGAATTACACACTCCTGACCCCAAAGGTGTGTATAGGTGAGAAATATCCCACACTCGCTGATCATTAAGAATGTCTCCCACCAATAAATGATGGTCCTGACTGTCGATCTGGGATATTTGTCAACGTAAAGAACAGTCACCGACCCATCGATCATTCCAAAGTGAAATGTCAGCCCCATTCTCAACACTTTAAAGGAAGCCATCACGCAAGTAGGGGATAGTTTTGCAGATCGCTTTCCATCCCGGAGAGGCAGTAGGAGAGGCCATACACGTAAAGAGAGGAGCATCCCTGAAATATTTACTCTACAACACAGCAGTCCAAAGTTTCCCAGTGTACTGAGAAAGTTCCTATATGAGCTTACTGAGCATGGCTATGTTATTGTCACGAGCCATACGGAATCCTAATCCACCCCTATCTTTATGGCTACAGAAAGATTCCTAATTCAAGAGGGGGATACCCTTCCTTTAAGTTGATTTCTATAAAAAATTGCGACAACATTTATCAAGAATGTCGCAAACCCCTCCAGGGAACCAACATGTTTGCATTGTATACAAAGGCATTGTGGCTAGGGTGGATTTCGCCAGAGTCAAACGACCAACTTTATTCAGGAGCTTAGCTTTCTACCTTTGCAAACGGTTACTAATCTTAGCAACAATAGCTGTGAAGTCACCCTTCTTATTAGTACCGGTGATGGGGACTCCAAGGTAGTTGCCCAAATTCGCAGTAAAGTGAAGATTAAAGTGAAGTCGCAAACGTTCCTTATGCCGACGATTAACGTGGGGTGACAAGAAGGTTTTGGATTTCTGTTCATTGATTTGCATTCCAGAGCAAGAGCAGAATTGTTGCAATCGCCAAGACCACCCAACATCCTTTGAGGGAGGCTTGGGAAAAAAGAAGCACGTCATTAGCAATCAATAAATGAGAAATAAGAGGTCCATTACCTGAGACTTTGATGGCTTTAAACTGCTTTGCTTTCGCTCGACTAGAAATAAGCATGAAGAGCTTCTCCATGCACAGGACAAACAAATATGGTGATAACGGATCCCCTTGGCATAGCCCACGGTGTGGCTTAAATGCTGGGAGGCGAGATCCATTCCATAAGATAGAGAGGCGCAAGGTGGACACACAAGACATAATGAGGGAAATTATAGGCGACGGAAAGCCAAAATCTGAGAGTGTCTGTCTCAAGAAGCGCCAATCGAGTCGATCGTAGGCTTTAGCAAGGTCAATTTTCATAGCCAAATATCCATCCCTTTTCTTAGACTTCCTGATAGAATGAAGCACTTCTTTAGCCAGGATAATATGCTTCGAGGCTGTCTGTCTTGGGATGAAAGCTCCCTGCATGGGAAGAATAAGTTCCCATAGGATAGGTCGAAGATGTTGGACAATGACCTTGGAGAGGATCTTATAACTAACGTTACAAAGGCTGATAGGGCGAAACTGGGTCAAAGAAACTAGCTAACCATCTTTGGGAATTAATACGATCATCGTTTCATTTATATCGTTATGGCAAGTTCCTGAGGTGAAGGCATCCTGTACCATGTGAAATAATGCTCCCCAACTAAATGCCAATACTTTTTATAAAAAAAAACGGTTGGAAGTCATCAGGTCTTGGAGCTTTGTAAGATTTCATAGATTGAAGGGCATTGGCGACCTCCTCTTTGGTAATAGGTGCCATTAGGGAATGAGCATTGTCATCAGAGATGGAGATATGATCTGGAATCAGGGGGAAAGGCGTGGAAATGTCCACAATAGTGCATAATGGGTCTTGATAAAACCTTAAGACCTCACATTGGAGAGCTGGTTGGTCAGTGATCTAAGACCCGTCCGGAGCACGCAACCGCTCGATCTGATTCCGTTTCCTATGAGATATAGTCATCGCATGGAAGAATCGGGTGTTCTCGTCACCATATTGCAGCCATTGGGCACGTGATTTCTGATACCAGAAAATTTCTTCTTGCCTGAGTATGCAGTTGTACTCAGTAATAAGATCATGCTCAAAAGACATGAGAGAGGCACACTGGTTGTAGGTTAGTTGCCGTTGAACGCCTACCAGGTGGGCTAACGCCCTTCGCTTTCGTTGAAAGATATTGCCAATCATCTCCTTATTAAACAAAAGAGCCGCTTCGGTGACGCTGTCTAGAGATGCAGAGAGTGAGGAGTGATTCTGGGACCATGCTGCTTGCAAAATGGGAAAGAAGCCCTAGTGGGTGGTCCATATATCTTGAAACCTGAAAGGCTGAGAGGACGCAGGTGGGATAAAACCAAAAGATTTTAAAACAATAGAGTTATAGTCAGAATGCGTACGTGGTAAATGATGAACTGAAGCTTTGGGGAACATTAGCCTCCAAGCATCATTGCATATAGCCCTGTTAAGACGGACAAAGGTGGAGACAACACCATCACACTTCTGTCGATACGTGAAAGGAGAGCCTTTATACCCAAGAACTAAGAGATAGCACGCATCCATATTCTGCTGGAAACGCCGAGCCCTATTCATGGAGAAAGTAATGGGTTTTAGGCTTCCTTGAGGCACATTAGCATGTTAGTAATGAAACTAGCATTTTTAACTTAACTGTTAAGATTTTAGAATGTTGGTCATCCAATTAAATTTTTTTAAAACTTGAGCTCTTATATTGAAAAGAACCCAAAATTAGATATTTTAAAAATGATTATCCCGTAAAAGAATTTTATCTCTTTGTTGTAGACATAAATAATATAGATTAATCGAACCAAGTAAATTCCTTTGTCCTTTTATATTACTTTCATTTTTACAATAATTAATATGAAAGTAATTGATATTGTGTCTCTTAGTCACATTGTCAACAATTCATCACTATTAGCAGCAGACACATGCACCTTGATGGCTTCAGATTGTAAGCAATCAAATGAAACAATCAGTCTCAATATCTTAGCCTGAATAGCTGTAACTTCTTCTGGGCTTGGGGATTACCTAGGCTTATGTCTAACCGTACTCGTTCAGTTTCAGGCTATTATGAGTGTTAGATCCAAAACTACAGGGTTGGCCCTTGGCCCAAAATTTTCTGCACACGGATAGTGGTGGTAGCTAAATATTCATGACCACCTATTAACCGAAACGGTAAACAACTAGACAAGCTAGATAGTTATAGTCTTTTTAGCTTCTAGCTTGGACGGATCATTAAGGTTGAAATGTCAAACGAGAGGGTCGGGTGGGAGAGCAGACGGTGCAGTTGATCCAAACCAAACAACGTTGTACGTTATAGATGTTAAGATGTAATGTGACATTTCTGAATAGTGGCATAGGTTACGTGTGCAGGAAAGGTTTTGTTATCATCAAATATCATTTTTAATTTTTATTACCAGGATCCTGTCGAGACTTTCATATCTGGTCGAGCTACCATGCACTAATAGAGTAGGTTTATTATTAGTACCGGCATCAGATTTGGCTCTGATACAATAGTGTACTAACATTGCTTAATATTGACTACTTTTTTTATAACTCAAAAGACTTTATACATCTGGTAAAAATTATGTACAAAACTTGAGATTCCTACACTTGAACCTTTTGGTATTGAGTATTATTTTTGGTAATTTTTAATTTATAAAATAATAATAATTTTTTAAATTATAAAATAGTTTTTAATATATTGTAAAGTATAATTTATAATTTTATATTAACATTATCTCTAAAAATCATAATCATAGAAATTTAAAATAATGACAATTTATTTATTTTTATTAATATCATTTAAACATATTTCACATATAAATAATACTCACAATTAATATTAAAAAAGATCATTTAATCATTATACAAATATAAAATTAAGAACAATACAAAGTATTTAAAATATTACAATTTCATCATATAATAAATAATAATTACATCAAAATATCAAATAAAAAACCATGACTTTCTAACTATTACAATTTACAACAAGAGTTCGTGTCAAGGAAAAAACCAACTAGAAGTGAAACATGAAACAAAAACATTTATAATTATATTTATATTACATGCATAGCATTTAAGATATACATCACATATAAGTGATATTAAATGAAAAGCAAAAATAATTCAATTGAATATCTGCTCAAATCGCAATGAAACCAATTCTCATTTGGTACAAAATCCACATCTTCACCATCATTCAAATTCATTGCACTAAATGATATGTCAATACTTTTCCAACAAATATTATCTTCCAAGTCACTCTTATCGATCAAACTTAGTGCCTCAGAAATTCAATCCTCTAAAATATCGATATCATCAAGACAAATTGAATCTACATAACTACTTGTTTCATTAAGAGTCTTAGTAAAAAATAAAATTACATTATTAAAAATTACAAGAAATTATATTCAACTTAATAATAATAATAATAATAATAATAATAATAATAATAATAATAATAATAATAAACAACAATAACAACAACAACATATCTTTTCCAAAGCTTTAAATTGTATCAAACAAAGACCAAATCATTCAATCTATGCTCCAATATATTTCTTTTCTTGAAGTAGATGAATTTAAATATGCTCTAATTTCTTTCACATCTTGGTGTACTCGCACATTGACTTAGAATTCCAAAATCACAAATTCATAAGTCATCCACGATAGATGATACACCACATCCACAAGTCGCAAGCCTACAACACAATCAATCACAGACACAGACTCACGCACACGCGCACACCCACCCACCCACACACACACAACGACTGTAAAAGATTCCCGTCAGTAAAAGATTTAGCGACGATATAAGATATCTATTGGTAAAAAGACGGGAATTATTGGTGGAATAAAAAATTTTTGAATTTACTTACGGAAATTTCCGTCGGTAAAATCTCTTTAAATTTAAACTCACCCGACATCTCCCCCCACCTGTGTCTTTTTCTTCCTTCTTCCTACATCTCCTCTTCGATCGGCTTTCTTCTCTCTGGTTTCTCTGTTGTGGACTCCTTTTCTGCTTGTCGACATTGTCTTCTCCAGCCATTGTCATCGTGTCCTTCGGTGGAGGTACTTTTGTAACTACTGTCATGTGTTTTTTCATATATTGGATGAAAGTTAATTTGAGTATTTGATTACTTTCGTTTATTTGTATATTTTGTGATTAGAAAACAACTTTAAGGTATAAATGTTAGTGATAGAAGGGACAAGACGTGATTTTAGTTGTGATATTGGGATAAATTTCACATGCATGTAAGCTGTTTGATGATCTTTGAAAAAATAGTTTCAATTCTTTATTTTCAGTTCTTTTTTAGTATGAATTATTTTCTTAACTTTTGCACAAGAACCAGAATATAATAAGTGCTACGATTGGTACGAAGAGATTTAGCAAAGTTCTCTCTATGATGGCTTCCAGAGAAACTGAGAACTTTGCAGGTAAATTTTAAAACATAGTTTTTAGCAAATTTACCGACGAAAAATCCATTTCCATAGGTAACATATATTGGATTTACCGATTGAAAATTCATTTCCGTAGGTAAAATATATTAGATTTACCGACGGAAAAATCAAATCCGTTGAAAATTTTCTGACAGAAAAATTTTCTCCTTTGGTAAATTCACTGACCGAACAAAACTTCCGTCGGTATAAAAAATTTCGTCGGTAAATTTACCTACGACCGTATTTCCGATGCCTTTTTCTGTTAGTAAATTCCTTCGCTAAATAAGCTCACCGACGGAATGTGTACAAATTCCGTCGGTAATTTCTGCCGCTAAACTTTATTTTTCTTGTAGTGGAACGTGAGGCGACAGGTGGAGAAGAGGTGTTGATGCCTGGTTGGTGAGTAGGGATGGCAATGGGTAGGGTTCGGTTCGGGTATTACTCTACCCATATCTATATCTATTTTTTATGACTCAACCCATATTCATATCTATATCCATAAGTTTTTATGATTTACTGCCCATAGCCAAATCTATTGGATTGTTCGAGTTTTTGGATATCCATCGGGTTGTATAACATATAAAAATATAACTTCTAAATATAAAATATAAAGAGCAGATTTATGTGAACGCTCTAGATCAAAATTACTTTAGTAATAATAAGTCAAGATTTTGATTTGTATGTCTTAAAAAAAACCATAAAATTGAAATAATAAAAATCATAATGTCTAGTGCAAAGACAACATATATTTTTCACAATCAAGAACTGAACAAAGATTGAAATATCCAAAGCTTCAAATTGTCTTTGCGTGAACTCCACAACATTAAAAACTCCATCTCCATATCATTTGCATTATTATGATCATATAAGAAAATAAAATATGATAAAAAAGGTGAGGACTGAGGAGTAAAGTGGATATTTTAAAGCTATTTTTCTCATAAAATATTAATATTTTATTATATTTAACTATAAATATTCAAGAAAAAATAGAACAATAGAGTTAATAAAAAAGGGTAGGGTATGAATATCCATCGGTTTGGGTTATCACTAGACCTATATCCAAATCCAAATCCACATCCATTTTTCAGCATCTACTTAAAATCTATTTAAAATATATTTTTTAGCCTTCATATCTATTTTTTTGGGTCGGATAGTGTCGATATTATTCGGGTTGAAAGCCGACAGCCATCCCTATTGGTGAGTTGTGAGCTACGCTTGGATTTGGAAACTAGAATGCCAAATAGTTTTGGAGGGTAGGTGACTACTTTTGCTTCCGTGAAAGTTTGATTTTGTAGTTAGGGTCAATTTATTTTTCACTTAGGTCAATGAAGTTTTTCAATTTTACAATACCTATTAGTAATTGTCCAATATTTTAAATACCGGCCGATATAAAATTATCTAGTTTCGTATCATTTTTCAGCTGATACGGTATGAAATTCTTGGCACTGGGTTTACCTTTTCTCTTATACGACCATTATATCTATTGCTTTAACAGATTTTTCATTGTTTCATTTTAGAACAACCTCACGAATGAATGAAGTCAACGAGATATAGGTAGCCTCTTAATTTTGGACTACCATAGAATTGCTAATATTTTATATTCTTAAGTCCCAATCTAAGACAAAAGTAAAATATCAGTACCGTTGGCTTCTTAACTTCTGTGAAATGATTTTAAATTACAGATAATCGTAGTTACAGTACTAATATTATTGTTAAAGTCTAAATTATTATTGTAACTTGATATAATTACATTCACTTCAACTTCAATTGTCGGCAACTACATGCTCTCAATTTAAAATTTGATTGACAAGTTATTTTCATGAACTATTCATCGAACTGCATATGAAGCTATAAATTAAATGATTTCCTGTTTTGCGTACGGCCTTTCTCATAAATGCATGCCGAATTTTTGTTCGAGTATCGGGAATACATAACTTTTAACAACATGCAAGTTTAGAAGGTGCTTTTAAGTTTTCTGCAAATTTTCAATCCCATAATTGACAAGACCATCACCATATATAAAACAGATAACAACCCAGCACCAAACCTACTTTTCTCAGATTAAAACTCCCTTATCTGTCCATTCACGCTCATTGCTCAAAGCCTGCGAAGACCGATCGGAATTGCTAAGCCAAGAGGAAAAACACGATGGTGAACCTAGTTGCAGCACAGAAGCCATTGTTAAATGGACTAATGAAAGTGGCAGGGGTGAAGCCTGGCACTGTTGAGATCGAGCCAGGCACGGTAATGAAATTCTGGGTTCTAGTTGACACCATCAAGAAACCCAAAAAAGGCCAAAAAAGTGACACCGTAATCTTAACCAAACCCAAAAAACCAGTGGTTGTCTTAGTCCACGGTTTTGCTGGAGAGGGTATCATCACATGGCAGTTCCAAGTTGGAGCCTTGACGACGAAGTATTCTGTTTATGTTCCTGACCTCCTATTTTTCGGTGGCTCCATCACCGATAACGCTGACCGATCACTGACGTTTCAAGCAAAAACTTTGGTGATGGGTCTTAAGAAGCTAGGAGTTGAGAAGTGTGATATGGTGGGGTTCAGCTATGGTGGCATGGCGGTGTTTAAGATTGCGGAGTTGTACCCAGACTTTGTTCATGGCATGGTCGTGTCTGGTTCTATCATTGCCATGACTGACTCGGTTAGTGAGGAGACACTAAGCAGATTAGGGTTCAAGTCTTCTACAGAGCTTTTGCTGCCCAATTCTGTCAAAGGCCTTAAAGCTCTACTTTCTGTTGCCGCCTACAAGAAGCTTTGGTTCCAAATCGGCTTTTCAAAGATTTTCTCGAGGTAGGATTTGGTGTTTATTTACTCGTTTCATTTCTGTTGACGGTTCGAAACTTTGTTATGATTGTGTTTAAAGCTCTAATCTTTAGCTACTTAAATACACTTGTACTGCAAGAGTTACGAGAGCATTTGCATGCTTCAAACGCAAGATCTTCGTGAGGTTGCGTTAAATATCTTAATCTTTTCAGTCGTGATATCCACTGAAACTGAACATTTACCTCCTCGAAGAAACCTAGAGGTATCAATAAATTTTTTTACTAAAATTACCAATTTATTAGGATTTTAATTGAAAATTATAATAGTTTTATTCTTTATATCCATAAATAAGAACCAAATGTAAGTGTTTTGTCTTTTTTACATATAAACATAATAACAAGATAAGGAACTCGATATACAAAGTCTGAGAAGAGGACACTAGTACAAGATATTAATATTGCGTATATCCAGCCCTATTTTTGAGACTTTTGGTGACAGTGGATGGCTTTATAGTTTGTGGTAATGACGAATAAGTGAAAACAAGATGGATGAAATTTTTAAGAGGAGATATACGGCCATGTAAAGTGCTATACACCCATGTCTTGACTTACACGGTCGTATGGATCAACCATGTAAGTTTATAGAAACGTATGAAGGAATGTGTGAAGAGTGACGATATACACAGTCGCGTACATATTTGTGTGAAGATACACAGTATGTAGAGACTGTATCACTCTCTATAACCGTGTACAGTTGCGAGTAAGGCGGTGTTAAAGATACACGGTCGCTTCATGTAAGTGACCTTGTATGATGCCAAAAAAAACCCATTTTGTAATATAAAAGAGAAAAATACATATATTTTTATAGAGAGTGCAGTCATAATGTCCAAAAGTAAGGAAAGACAAAGAGAGGGTAAATAATGTTGTATTCTCATCCTTGTTTGATTGTTTTTGAGATTTGTTTGAGTGTTTATTGATTGTGATATTAATTTTGGTTTCAATCTTAAAACTTTGTGAGACAATTTGTTGTTGTGGGGTGAGTGATCAACTTTCTGTAAATCCTTATTAAGTTTAGTAGATTTGCTTATAGATTTGTCTTGTGGTTTTTTCCTTTACACCGAAGAATCTTTTTTTTGAAAGGTAAAGAAAACTTCCATTAATCATATAAATGAGATAAACAAGGTGGAATAGATTCCCAAACTTTCCAACGAGAAAAATTGCAAGATACTCGAGCAAGTTCATGAGCTCCTACATTTCCTCGTCGATTAATCCAAACAATAGAAATATTATAATTACTTTTCAACAATAATTGGCAATCCTTAATAATTCCCCCAAACTTTGAATGATCATCTTGGTGTGATTTAATGGCAAGCACTACAAGTTGAGAATCAGTAAAGATACTCTCCAATTGTTGCATGTTGTGAACCGTCCAAAGAAGAGTCTGTCGAACCGCTAAGGCCTCTGTCACTAGCGCTGAATGGAGTCCATCAAACACTCCAGAGATTGCATGTTGAAAGTGGCCTTTAAGGCTCTCAATGATAAAGTCAAACCCCGATGTTCCCATACTTTGAAAATTTTCCCCGTCAACGAAAATATGTCATTCATCCAAGCTATCTGTTGCACTTTATCTTCACCTAGCAGCTATAAAATGATGGGCTGCTGGGCCTCTATTACCACTGGAGGACATAAGTTGCTGCTGCCGTTTTTGTTCTTGCGCCAAATTCCATTGATATAGGTGATTCATTGCAAGGTTCCAAGTTCCCTCGTTGTAAGGACTTGAGCGTGGCATAAGCCTTTGTTTTGTCCCTCCCATATCTTCCATGCTATGGTCGTAAATTTTGAGATGTTTGCTCCATTGTTTGCATTTAGTACCTGCAAGAAAAACTCCCTAAAAGAAGGAGCTGGGTTAGCAATAAAAAAGTCACCTAACTCCCACACCTCTCTCGCCCTCTCACACCGCACCAAGCAATGGTTGACATCTTCCACCTCCCCACAGTAGCATTTATCATCCACTTGCACTCCTCTACGAGCTAGTTTTACCTTAGTAGGTAGAATGCCTTTAAGAGCTCTCCACATGAACACTTTAACTTTTGGAGAAGAAGCAATAGTCCATAATTTGCCCAAAAAATCACCCTCTTCTACCTCACCACCTCTACCAAAGTTTTCAAAGCTACATAATAACAATACTTCACCGTATACCGCCCTTTGTTATCAAAATGCCAAACCCAACTATCCTCACACTCTCCCCACCAAATTGGAATTGCAAGGATATCCCTACTATCTCTACGACTAAACATGCCCATCACCTTTTCCATATCCATGCCCTCTCATCTCCCCTAAATACTCACGCACTTTTAATATAGGACTCACAAAGATAGTTCCAGCCTCCACCCAAAACTCCCCATCTCTAGGTATCCATGGGTCCACACCTACCCTAATTGTCTCCCCATTACCCACACTCCACCTGACTCCTTTCTTAAAAACATCCTTAGCAAACAACAAACTTCTCCACGCGTAGCTAGGTTATGTCCAATCCCGGCAGCCAAAAAATTCCATTGAGGGAAGTATTTAGATTTGAGAATCCTAAATAGAAGAGTGTTAGGACCATGTAAAAGTCTCCACCCCTGCTTGCCAAGCATGCTTATATTAAAGCAGTGCAAATCCCGAAACCCCATCCCCGCATTCTTCTTGGGCTGACACATCTTGTCTCATGCATACCAATGAATACCTTTAGCACCCTCTCCCGAATTTCCCCACCAATAACTATTCATGATCTTCTGAAGTTCATCACATAACGATAAAGGCAATTGAAACACATTCATACAATAAGCCGGTAAGGCCTGAGCAACAAATTTTATTAGAGTTTCCTTCCCTACTCTAGAAAGAATCTTATTCTTCTAGTCATTCACCTTCTTCCACATCCTATCTTTTAGAAACTGAAAAATCTGTTTCTTGTTTTTGCCAATAAGTAATGGAAGGCCCAAATACTTACCTCCCCCAAGTGGTAATAGAACATTGAGAATATTACCAATAATATTTCTACTATCCTGTGAAACTTTAGGACTATAGAAAATACCTGATTTTTGGAAGTTGACCGCTTGACCTGAGGCTCCTTCATACTCCTCTAAAATGCGCTTCACCTCTCTCATTTCCTGTTCTGTGGCTTTAAAGAAAAAGATCGAGTCATCTGCAAATAGAAGATGAGAAACTCTAGGGCATCGAAACCCCGCTCTATGCCCATGAAGCAAACCCTTCCTTTCAGCCCGATTAAACAACATAGAAAGACCCACTAGAGAATCTTAATGCTTGTTTCATCGTTAAGTTTCTTATTCTCATATTGTTTTTCTAGTGTAAGTTAAAAAGTTTGTTCTTATTGTTGATATTTGGTTGATTTTTTAGCAAGTTGTGTTATTATATCCCAACAAGTGATGTCGAAGTCATCCTAATGGAAGGTGGAAATAACTCTATGATTAAGTTGACATCATTAAATTACTCGATTTGGAGGCATATGATTGAGGACCTTCTATATAAAGGTATGAAAGATGATATTCCTTCATAACATGAAAATTTTCAGATAAAGAATAGGGAAAGATGAAGCAGAAAACTTTAAGCACTCTTAGACAATGGATTGATATCAGTATATTCAACCATGTGTCTAAAAAAACAAATTCGAGGCTATCCTAATGCAATACCATCTTTGTAATTAGGATAATTAAAGAGGAACATATGAGTTGCCTTAAAATCATCTCAACTTTTTGTGGATCATTCACACTTTCAAATTTGACCATTCTATCATTCACCTATTTACACCTATAAGAAGGAGAGAGCTGAAAGACATACAAGTAGACTTTTAGTGGTTTGACTAATCCTTTTTGATAGGTATCATGTAATGATCAAATCATGCTTGGAAAAAGGCTTCCAATACTCCTAAATCCCATTAAAGGCCATGATGATCAACATGATCCACCATGGTGAAGTATAGAATTTGCAGAGCCTATAAGCTAACCAATAAATCTACAAACTAACACATAAATATACAATATTTACTCTAAATGTATAAAAATTCTCCTAGCATCTAATTTCGATAAGTAAGATTAGTTTATTATATATTTATAAAATAATTAATTAAAGAGCCAAAGGTGTCATTTTCAGCTTAAGATTTCATAAAAAAGTCTAAGTAAGCCCTACTATTATCTCTAGTACCACTTTATACCATAATGTTACTAAAATAATACTTATTGAATCCTAAATAGAAGGCAAAGTGGTAACAGAGATAATGGTAGGGCCTTATTTAGATCTTTTGTGAAATGTTACGGTAAAAATTATACTTTAAAGAAATCATTTTAAAGATTATATCAATGCTAGTTAGTCCTCATTACCTAGTTATGATATCACATAGATTCAATTGATGACCTATATACTAAAACTTGTCAACAACTTAACTTTTTACGATTTAGGATTTTATCAGTACTATTTTGAAAAATTAAGGTATAATGTGATATAATAGATAACGGTAGAGATTCACTTAACTTTTTAAGCAAGGTTAAGGGGCAATTTGTAACTTTTGCCTTAATTGAAGGTACTCTTTATCTTATGCATATTTATTTAATTAACTAATAGATAAGATAAAAATCTATGATATAAATATACTTTGCAAATGAAATTATAAAGAGATAACGATTATGAGATTTATATTGCTTTTATATTTTATCCTTAAGTTGTTTTTAGTTATTACTCTATTAAGATTGTACAATAATTAATAGACTGGAAAGGCCATCATATAATATATTTCTTTCTTATAAAAGAAGTAATTGATCTTATAGACTACCATTAATGACTATCAAAGGACAAGTTCACTGAAATGACCTAACCCAATATGAGAATTTTATATAAAACATTACTTGTGCGTCTATGAAAATGCACATTGTAATGATTATATAAGTGATCATTTGACTTGATATCTCTGAAGTATCTCATATAAGAATTATTATATTTTGATATTACTTAAAACATAATAATTATTGAATAAAACGTGAACTGTATGAAAGTAGTTAAGTGATTAATATGAGATTCTTCATCTTAAAGTAATTAGGACAAATATTTCATCATTCTCGATTAATATTGATTTAAGAAACAATTGCCCAAAATAAAATGACAATTTGAAAATAATTTTCAAATTTAATTAAAAAATTAATTACTAATGATGGATAATTAATTTGAATGGACTAAAATAAAGTAAACATAATTTCATACTTTGTGTTAATCAAAATATTATATGATAAAATGATTGGAGTATGCAAAAAAATTATGCAAGAAAAAGTTTTTTTTGAAAAATAGAATTGGATAAATAGAAATAATATGTAACATACATTGTGAAGAGAAGAACTCTCTTACAACCAAAATAAAAAAGTTAAGACAATCTCTCAGGAAGTGCTAAACGACAACGTAAATAGCCACCCAATAGGAAGCCAAAATGACATCACAAGGATAAGAATGATAGCGTGCAAAAAGAAAAACAACTACTTTACAAAGAGCAATGAAGATTCTGGAAATAAAAGGATTTACATCCAAAGACATTCAAAGAACATGTACTTAGGATGGGTCTTGGTTGTATTGATGATTGATAATAATATTTGATGATGATGTTTTAACACTCTTGAGCTCAATAATAATATGTTTATGAATTTTATATTTCTTATTCATTATGTTTATGTATACATAATTGTTTAAATAAGAAATTTGTATATATTTTCATAACAAGTATGTGGACTATATGTTGTTTATATACAACTTATGAACCTAAATATAAAGAGTTATTAATGTAGTGGTATATGGAAAGGAGTATACAACTATACTGTATATGATTTTCATAACTCAGATTATGTGATTTGTTGTGTTGAGGTGCTTATGATATTAACGGCTTATAAGATTTAATTTTTGCTAGCCTTATGCTGCACTATTAAATGTAATGTTGAAACATTTGGCCAAGTGGGAGAATATAAGAAATATGGCCTAATGTTATAGCCTATATTTTCTATAGGCCATACTAAATTTGGCTTTTTTCTTTATTTAATAGTATATGAAATCTTGACTGTTAATTTAATACTTAAAGGACATACAAGATTTAATTTCAATAGAGAAGTGTATATAAACTAGTCCTCTCTCTATCCTAGTTCATCATCATCATCATCATCACACTCAGTCCGAAGTTCCGCAATAAAGCAGGGTCTAGGGAGGTCTGATAGTGCGCAGCCTTACCCCTACATAGTAGAGAGGCTATTTTCGGTAGACCTACATGCAAATGAAACAATATAAGAGTGATGCAGGTTATATAGAGAATAGGTAAAACTAGCACGAAAAATTATTATATGAAAATAATTTATACTAAATACAAAACTAAGTAAAAATAACAAGGTGTAACTGGTGGCGTCCAGATCCCGAGTACCTGATAAGCTGCAAAGTCCTACTCACGTCGTCTCTAATTACTTTATGAGTCCATGCTCAATGACCCTGAAGGTATGCCAATCCTACTGGCCCCATACACCTGTCCTGGGACCCGTAAGCCTAGTCCAAGACTTACACTTAGAAAAGGGGAGAGAAGACGTTGGGTTGGACTTCCTACGCAATAATCTGCATATCGCGAGAAACATCTCCAAATAACTACTCTGCCGTTTTGGAAAATTTTAATAGTTAATCCTTTACCCTTATCCGATCCCGCCACACTTTTCTATTTCTAGCCATTACCTCAGTAAGGTCCAACTCTGACAAATCCTTCTTGATCACTTCCATCCAATTCTTATAAGGCCTCCCCCTTCTCCTCTTGAATTCAATAAGGATTATTCTCTCACAGCTTCGTATTGGGGCATCAGAGGGCCTCATGCGCACATGCCAAACCACCTAAGTCTAGTCTCTCTCTATTGGACCCCGATTCCGGAGCCCAACGGACTAACCACATAACCCTTGAAATGAAACCCTGAGGGGTCATTTGCTGTCATTTCATATTGGTGGCGCGCGCACCCTAGTCAAACATCAAAATTATAAGTTGATTTCTTCATATAAATTGTACCTTTTTGTCTCTAGATTGATTTTGGCACAAGAAACACCTCAATTAGAGTTCTACAACTCAAGATGTCATCAAATTACCAACATGTGATCATAACCCGATCATGCTCTCTCTATCGACCTCTTACTCGATTTATTGCAAACTTCTTCATTTTAACTCCAAATGTTACCACCTTTTAAGGGTAATAAGATATATGTCTTAAGAAACTATTGGTCTAAGTATCACCTCAATTGGAGGTCAGATGAGGGAGTTATTCCCTAAATAATGGACTATGTTCATACCCAAAATCCATTTTGACCTCTCTTGGAACGAATTCCATAACCTTTAACCTAGATGTCGGAATGAAGACATCTAGACCTAAAACTCTCATGAAGACCACAAATCTTGATTCGGCCTTTAACTAAGTCAAAAAGTACCATCTTTCCAGAGCATGTCCGTTAAATGGACATGCATGTCCGTTTAATAGACATGGCTCGAGCTTTGGAGGCCAATTTGACCCGAGGTTGTCCGTTAAACAGAAATTCATGTCCTTTTAACGGACATGAAGTGACCAAAGGGTGTTTTTCCACCCAATAAGTTCCGTTAAACAGACACCTATGTCCGTTTAACGGACATGGGGACTCCTCAAAGCCCCCATGCCACTCCAAAGCTTGTCCAAAACCTACCCAAACATCATGAACACTTTCAAACATCCAAAATTCAACCATTTCAAAACCATAACACTCTATAAACACTCCAACACCATCTCCAACTCATCAAATTCTCAAATCTCAATTCAAAAGGTTCATCAAAACTACAATTACCACACATTCATGCAAGCTATCTTAACAACCAAAACATAACCAGCATCGAAACTTGCCACATCGTTATTTCCTTAATCCGACATCCAATAATCGCAAACACGGAATCGTTTGAAAGATCAACCAATTTCCTACAACTTTCCAAGAGACAACATCCATGAACTATACACAAATTTTCCATAATTTCCCCTAGAATTCCTGAACACGATCATCCTTCATGAAAAACTAGAAATAGAAAAAGTAAAAACTTGAATTGGCATAAACATCCATAATGCATATATATATATATATATAATTTACATCAAAACCAATGTTTTACAATGCTTTAAAGGGCATTTTGAGACTCTTACAACATAAGTTAAAATACAACTTACAATAGCCATGATTTTCTTAAAATGCAACCTAAAGCATTGTTTTACAATTTTGAACTTCAAAAGATCAAAATAACAAAAAT
>JAOQMR010000211.1:20546554-20558840 GCA_027563865.1 Erythroxylum pelleterianum | reverse complement strand
AATAATGAAGCTCAACATCCAAAGGAAAGTAGAGAGAAATTAGCAGAAAAGAAGAATGAAAGCTCCCAAAATCCTTCTAGAAAATCCACTGGTCTTGGTCTCTCTTTCTTCGTCCCCCTCCTAGCTTCTGTATCCAGATCCCCTGAAAAGCCTCTCTCTCTTGTGTATATTGTAACGTGAAAAAAAATGACCAACCCCTCTCTTCTTCTTTCTGCTGCTTTTTATTTCTTTGAAACTCAGTTCCCTTGTGATGCTCTGCTCCTGTTTTCCAACCAGCTGCTGCATGCGTCCCTGTTCCATCTTCATGCTCATGCCTCCACTTAGGTCTGCGCAGACCTAGCTCTGCTTGTCTTAATTTTTGTCAATTTTCTTGAAACTTGATTTTCTCTAATCCACGCCCACGCCTCTTCTGTGTTGTTTGCGTTGCTGATGTTTTTCCAGCTGTTGCTCTTCTACGTGATTTCTGCGTCCTCTTCTATTGCTCATTCATGCGTGATTTTATTTTGGGGAAGCACAACTCTCTTTCTTGTCTGGTATGCGTTGATTTGGAGTTCCTCTTACCTGTTAATTACTCCACGTCGTCTCTCTTGGCTGATTGTGAAAACGCATGCTCTCCTCTCAACTTGAATTTTAATCTGCCGCCACACTCTTCCTTATGCCCTCCAGCTGTCCTTTTTAATTGCTGTCCATCATTGCTTTTGGCCCTCTTATTTTAGCGTGATTCCTGCTCACATGTTGCCTTGCCATTTTGCCACTTGCTCCTTGTCTTATGCGTCCCAATATCTCACAGTGATGTTTTGATTTCATTTTGTACCAATTTAATGGTCTGCTTCCACGTGTTTGCTCTTTAGTTTTTGTCTCACTGTGCTTGCGTGATGTAGCATGCGTTTGAGCCTTTAAACTGCTGTGCCTTGCTCCTGGGACAATTAACGCTGCACCTGGTTAATTGCTCTCTAATTCCATATTTCTGCTAGGTCCCACTATCATTTGGATTGCTCTAGTTGATTCCATTTAAAGTCCCACGTCCTGGCTTATGATTCCCCTTGTTTTATTCACACAATTTTCTCATATTTGGTCCCACTGTCACATTTCACTTGGTCTTGCATTTTAAAGACTTCTCATAATGCTACTGGGATCCCACTGTCATATGACAAAAGCTCCAAAGTCCCCCTCTATATTTGCTGCCCACGACATTACCATTGGGATTTTGCGTCTACGTGAAGTCTACTATCCAATTCCATGTTCCAGCCTTTAAATCACCACCTGTCACATAAGCCTTGAGGCTTTGATTTCTATCCACTCCTGCTGTGACATTCTAACATGATCTGATTTAATCCTTCAATACCCTTTAATCACGTGTCCAGCAGTAGATCCCCCAACGTCAACACCTATCCACTTGCTTTAATTCTTGCTGCCTCCACTTTTTAGCCCTCAAAGTCACGCCCCTACCTGATGTGTTTGACACAAATTTCCAGCTTGCTCTCCTGTGCGTTAATGCTTATTGAACAAACACCACCTGACCTTGGTCTTGAATTCTCTCATCCACTCACGCACTCTTCAGCTAAATTTCTCCTTGGCTTGGACGTTTTACAGCTCCTTTAATCTATTAAAAAGCAGCCTCATGCTTGTGTCTTGCGTGTCCTCTTCTTTGTAACGGCTGGTCCCATTGTCATGTGTTGTTCTCTCTTTAATTGCTTATTTTGCTGTGGCCTCCAACTAACGTCCATCTTGCTTGATATTTGATATTATATTGCTGTCACTTTCATGCTTCAACTCTCTTTTAATCTTTAATTCACCAGCCTCTCCACTGTGCATGTGCGTTGAAACCTTATAGCTTAGCAACATCCACTGGTCTCCATCGTAGCCTCATGAGTCACTTGTTTCAGATTGAAATTAAAACCCCATTAACGTGAGAGTTTCCTATGGGTTTTCGTGTCCATCTGCTTAACTCATCTATTTATTGTATAACTTTGCGATGTGAAAATTATTTTTCCTTTGTGTGCAGGCGTCCTTTAAGTTGTAAAAAGCCAGCCCTATGCGTGAATTGTTGTCCATAAAATTGCTTGTGCAAACGTTCACTTGACTTTGTATTTAGCTGCTTGTAGCGTCGTCCACTGTCTGATTTAAAGATTCAATCCTATCACCAGAATCCGGCAAAACCAATAGCCCAATGATATGAGGCGTGCGTCTCAACGCAACAAAACCCTGAGGTCCTGAGTTCGACTCCCGCATGCCCCACGGAGGGATAGGGTTCACTAAAGGGCTCACCTCAGGGACAATACCTGGCCGGTGAGGCTCCCGGCCCAAATCAAAAAGGCTCATTTTTTGTTTGGGTGGGTTCCGAAGCCCACAGGGGTGTGGCCCCCGCTTATGGAGCTGTCCAAATCTGAGGAATTGTCCCTTTGGTCTGTCAGGGTGATTTGTGAGAGTCGAACCCCTGACCAAAGGGTTTTGTTGCGTTGAGACGCACGTCTCATACCATTGAACTACTGTAGCACAAGATGCGACTCGCAACTCACCCTGAGGATAACCCGCCCAAACCACGCATCAATATATTTACGTGAGATTAAATAAGTTTGGAATAAAATAACTGAAATAAAAAATTTGATGTGATCCAACCCAACCCTATTGCCTATGGTTCAAGTATGGTGTCAAATCCAGTCAAATTTAGATTTATGCTCCAATTCAATTCAATATGATCTTTCATTCACGTTTTATCCAGACTCTTGATGACATACGGGATGCTTAAATTTAAGTATTTTTATTAAGATGACTTATAGGTCAGGTTAAGGGTCAAATCGACTTAATGTCTAATTATATAAAACAAAATGATAGTTTAAGTCGGATAATTAAGCTCGGATTTAATTAAAAATAATATTTTTAATTTTTAATTTTTAAAAATTAATAAGCCTGACTTATGGATTGATCATTGTCATCCCTACTCCAAAATTTAGAATATTCAACTTTCACGAGATTTACAAAATTAATAAGTGTTCGATATTTTGCGATCAAAAGTTTAGTACTATTTATAATAATGGTTCTTACATTTTGTATTAATAACAATGTCTAGGTTTAAATTTTAAAATTTTTAGATCTAGATTAAATCTAATTTAAATATTCAAAATCAAATTAAATTATTAAATATAATATAATTTATTGATTCAAGTTAAATTAATTTATCATAATTAATTAAATTTAAAAATTTATTAAATATGACCAATCGAAACTAAATTTAATGTCAATCATACTAAAATTAATTTATGAATATCAAATTAGATGGAACTAATTTACAAATCTTTAATTTAATTTTACTATTTTATTATTTTTAATTTTTAAAAATAAAGATCTACAATTTTATCTATAATCGCAATAAATTTATTATTAATCAAAATTTATACCAAATATATTATATTTTAGTAAATGTAAAAATGTTATTTCGCTTATACAAAAATAAATAAAATGTTAAAAAAGAATAAGAGATAAAAATGTTAATAAAATACGAAATTTGGCGTCTAATCTAAAGTTGAGGGACATTCTACTCAGCTCTCAACCCTCAACCCTCACAGCGTCACATTTCTCTGGTTCATTTCTTCAATAACTGTAACATTCGTAGCAAAATCCCTCCTTTTATCCTTATACTTCTGTACCAAAGCCTCCAGATTAGCAGAAGCAGAGATGGGCACGCTTGGCAGAGCAATATACACCGTCGGATTTTGGATTCGTGAGACCGGTCAAGCCCTTGATCGTCTCGGTTGCCGACTCCAGGGCAACTACTACTTTCAAGAGCAATGTAAAGCTCTCATTTTTCATAAACCCTAGATCCCAATCTCGTTAAAATTCCCGTATTTTGTTTAACTGGAACTGTTCGTTTGTCTTTACTCTGGTAGATCAGCTGTGTTTTTTTTCGTGCTTGTATGTAATTTTTACACGCAGGATTTTCTGGAGTTCAGTGTCTAGTAGATGAGCTTTGACTCCTGTTAACGTGAAGTTTTTGTTAAATGGGGAATGAAATTTGTGTTGTTTTAGTGAAATATGCAATTGTGGTACCTATTGCTATTGCGTGAAAGACAATGGAGTAGCGTGAATGTGTGAAAGTTTGAGTGTTTATTGCATGTTTTTACTTCTTTCGCGAATTTGGTGTTAGAGGATAAGTGGAGGGAATGTGTGGGTGTTCTTGCCTTGATAACTAGTTGAAGCATTTTCAATCTCTTGATGTTCAAAGGTTTGACTTTTCAAGTTCTGTCTTTGCTTAATTGTGAATAATCGAATTCAAATATCATACTATTATCTGCCTTCACCTTAGATGCTTGGGACAAGTACAAGAATGGTTTTGTTGGGTCTCTATAGTTTGGACTCTCTTATCACTTTTGCTGATTATTTTTCCTCTTGTTGCTGACATTAGTGTTCTCATCTAATTACAGTGTCCAGACACAGAACTCTAATGAACCTTTTTGACAAAGCTCCCTTGGTTGATAAGGATGCATTCGTGGCACCCAGTGCTTCGATAATCGGGGACGTTCAAGTGGGAAGAGCATCGTCTATTTGGTATGGCTGTGTTCTGAGAGGTAATATTGACAAAACTTTGTACCCTCCACATTAACTCATTCTTGTGGATGTATCTGATTTGATTTGAAGTGGGGGGAGATATGGATGCCCTTACATGTCAATTGGCCCCAATCTTACTGAAAATACTTATATTCTGCATTCTAATGTTGTAAGGTTAGGATGTATCTGGCAGAACGCAAATGTGTAAAGAATCCCAAGTTCTTTAAATTCTTTTGACAGCATGGGTCATGAGAGATCGGATGGTACTTTTGAATGTTAGAACTCTAAATTTCTGGTGCAGAAAGTTGTTATCAAGAATTCTCTCTGTATCCTATTAACTCGATTGAATTGGGATTTGGTTGCTGAAGTTTAATGTCATGGTTCTTTGTTTGTGCCTAAACTGATCTTTTAACCTTTTTTTTTGGCCTTTACATTGGGACTGAACCTTCATCTGCCCATTGCTTCTGGAGTTATATTTCTTACTCCCTGAGGCTGCTTTTCCTCCCTATTTTTTCCTTGCTGATCTCGAATAAATTCTCTACTTCTACTTGGTATCTGTCGAGCCCACATCCAAGTGAAATAGTAGCAGAGACTTGAAACTGCATACATTGTCCTTTGTCTTTGATTTTATTTCTTAGATTCTTTGATTGAAGGTGACTGATCTATACTGTCCTGGTAAATGCATAGAGTAATCAGTTGTTGGTCTGCGAATGAAATTCTTTTAGTTGTAATGTTTGTTTTTTTTCTTTGTAGTCACAAAAATTATTCTTGGTTTGTAGGTGATGTGAATAGCGTTAGTGTTGGATCTGGCACTAATATACAGGACAACTCCCTAGTGCATGTGGCGAAATCAAATCTAACTGGAAAGGTGCTACCAACAATCATTGGGGACAATGTTACTGTAGGTGAGCAATGAGCAAGGGGACTGCGGTTGATGTTAATCAATCTGGTACATGTTTGCCTAATTAGGTCCACATTGATCTGTGTAGGTCATAGTGCTGTTTTACATGGCTGTACTGTTGAGGATGAGGCTTTCATTGGTATGGGGGCAACACTACTTGATGGCGTTGTTGTTGAGAAACATTCCATGGTTGCTGCTGGAGCCCTTGTGAGACAGAACACAAGGATCCCTGCTGGAGAGGTAAATCTGTCATCTCTCTCCTTGGGCATATGTAGATACCTGTTTTCTGTGATTATTTTGCATAAACTTTCAATATTTGCTCTAAACTGCTCTTCAGGGGGGTTTTCATCTCTTTTATCTGTAGTTGCACTTTCACAACTAGTGTCACATATCTAGAGTGATTAAGTACTGGGTTTAGTGAGAAAGGTAAAAATTGCTTTTGAAAAAATTAAAGCCAAAAGAGAAAAAGCTACTTTCTGTTATTTTTCCTGAAATAGGATGTTTTCTATGACTTTCCTAGGAAACAGTGGAATACTTGTCAAATGAGTTTTCAGATCGTAGTTGAAGACAGCTTTTATCTGGACTTCTTCCGTTTGACATTCCTTGAATACCGTTTTGAAATGTAGATTATTAGTAACCTAATCGCTAAGTATGATTTAGTAATGATATATTTCAGGTGTGGGGAGGCAACCCAGCAAAGTTCCTCAGGAGGCTAACTGATGAGGAGATAGCCTTTATTTCTCAGTCAGCCGCCAATTACTCCAATCTTGCACAGGTGCATGCGGCTGAGAACACTAAGCCTTTTGATGAAATTGAGTTTGAGAAAGTACTCCGCAAGAAGTTTGCTCGACGAGATGAGGAATACGATTCAATGTTAGGCGTCGTTCGGGAAGTACCTCCTGAAATTACTCTTCCTGATAATATCCTACCAGATAAAGCTCCCAAGTAAAAGACTTGAGAGTTTTTTCATGAGGTTTTATTTCTTAAATTTGAATCTTGAGATCTTACCTCGAGGAACATTGGTTGTTTTGTGCAAATACAAGGAGAAAAGGATCATTTTCTTTACCAATAATACAAACATGTTTAGTAGTAGAATCATTGATCCTCTTTTAGCTTTAGACTCCAGTCTTTTGGTTGATCGCCAAACTGGTTAATATCATTTCATAATGGAGAAACTTATGCTACAAGGCAGCATGTATTTTGATGACCTTTTGATCCTTGCATCTGTTACTCCTCTGTGTTGTTTTGTGTTCCAAAGTTTGTGGAAGCTTTAGATTTGTAATTACATTAAAAATCTCGAAGAGCGTAATATTCACTTTCACGTGGGCCAAAATTATTTTTGTCCAACAACGATCCATAGTAACCCAACCGCATCACAACACAAGACGTGACCCGACGACGTGCCGTTCGTTCCCAGTTCGCTGAGAACAATGACAGGAAATAAGTCGCTTTCCTACAGGAACAAGTCTTCCTTATATGGAAGCATTAACCTTATCCAGTTGAATTATCTTTGACGGCCAATGCACGACGTTCTGTTCCCTACTCCAATATCTTGCTGAGTCGGCCATTGATGTGAAACACGATGGTTAACACGATGGTTTTGATAAAGCAGCTTCGTTTTGGCTTTATTTGACAATTAGCTTATTGGATTAGTTGATAGTTGATTATATCAGCTAATATGACCGGTGGATTGCATTAGCTGTTTGTTATTTAATGTTTGATAAAATTAGCTATTTATGTATAAAATGACTTATAAGGATATGACTTTTAAAAAAATTATAAAGATATGAATTTAGTATTTCGTTAAATATTCTTATAGTAATTTAGATTTTAGACTGTTAACAGAGAAGAACATTCGAGAGATGAAAGAGAAGGAAGAAATGCTACAGACAAATGCAATACGACAGCTACATCAAAGGACAACGCACATGCTAACAGGGGCAGAAGAGTCTTTTAATAATTAGCTAGCTGGCATCAATACAGGTTGTTATAACATAATAAATCCCAACCATTCAATTCCTTTTGTCCTTTTCATGAGGTGTATGGACAAGATCAATTCACCAATTGTATATATACCAGTACAAACAAATAATACATTTGAGAGAGTTAACATTCAAAAGTTCGTATTATACATTTATTTTACATGGTATCAGAGCTTCATTGACAAACGTCAAAAATGAAAGAACACTCAGGGTCATCTGCCACCACCCAGAGCAATACATTACACTCTCTCGATTTTTCAGCCATAGCAAAAACCTTGAACTTCAATCTGCCCATCAAACTCGACAGACAAAACTTTGTCAATTGGAGAGCCCAAATCCTTGCAGCAATAAGAGCTCTTGAACTTGAAAGCTTCATCAACTCAGCACCTCCTCCTCAATTCATCACCACAGACACAAATCAAATCATTGAAAATACAGACTACAAACCATGGAGAATAATAGATCAACTGCTGTTGTATTGGTTATTTTCACCAATCGGTGAAGAAGTAATAGGACAAGTAAATCATTCAACCTCATCCTACCAAGTCTGGAAAATTTTGGAAAATCTCTATGCTCAAACATCTATGGTCAGAGTTCTTCAACTAAAGCATCAACTTTCAACCATCAAAAAGGGCTCACACACTAATACACGCAGAAGGTCAAAACCATTGGACCACTTCAAGCAGCTGGACATGCAATCAGTGAGTATGAATTAATATTGAGTACCTTAAATGGTCTTGGTCATGAATATGATCCTATTGTGGTTTACTTAACACATTCTATGAAAACTTCAACATTACAAGAAGTACAATACTCTCTCATGATGCATGAAACAAGAATAAAGCAGCTAAACACAGTTAATCAAATAGAAATTTCACCACCAACTGCTAACTATGCAAACTTCAACTATCGGGGAAGAAGCCGATTTAGAGGAAGAGGAAACCGTGGCAGAGGAGGTAGATGGAATGGAAATAGGATTTTCTGTCAATTATGCCAAAAACCAGGGCATGAAGCCCTAAAATGTCACAAATGGTTTGATGTCTCATGGCAACACAACACATTGGAGACAAAATACAGCCACCCAAAATCCACAGAATAATATACAAAGCCATCCTTAATTCTACTTAGTTGAAAACCAGTATGGGAATCCCTTAGCTAAAGCAGTCAACAATAGCACATGGATCATAGACAGTGGGGCTACAAATCATGTCACAGCATATTTCAACTTGTCAATAAGTTTAGAATATGGTGGTAAGGATCACCTCACAGTTGGAAATGGTAACTCTTTTCCTATTGCTAACATTGGCTCCTCTCATATACATTTTCTAGATAATGTATGCACACCCCTAAGACTGAAACAAATCTTGCATGTTCCTGGCATAACTACAAACCTACTCAGCATCTCTAAACTCACCATAGACAACAATATTTCTGTTGAGTTTACTAATGAAAATTGTTTGTTTAAGGACAAGGCAACATAGAAGATTCTGCTCAAGGGAGTGCTTCGGGATGGACTCTACAGCCTCAAAATCACTAACCAATCCGACAGTGTCAGACCAGCACATCCTAAGCCCAGTCCTTCCCAACAAGAATTTTTTCTCTTTAGACAGCCATTGTGAGGCAAACATAGTTCAAAAAGATGTAAATGTTTAGCATGCTAAACTAGGACATCCTTCTAAGCATGTCTTGAAACAAATTTTAAGTTCAATGAATTTCAACTTTAAACTTGAAAATCTGTCTTATTGTGATGCTTGCAAGGAAGGAAAATTGCATCAATTGCCCTTCCAAACCCATGACATTACTGTTCAGAACCCATTAGAAATCATATATTCAGACATTTGGGGACCCTCTCCACATCTCTCAACCGAAGGACACAAATACTATCTTATCTTTGTTGATGCTTACACAAGATTCACTTGGCTTTATCCTCTAAAACTGAAATCTGATACCCTATCTGTCTTTGTCAAATTCAAAACCAATGTTGAACTCCAACTAAACAAAAAAATCAAATCCCTACATACAAATATGGGAGGTGAATACAAGGCTCTCCTACCCTACCTCACAAAACATGGAATACAACCACGGTTCAGCTGTCCCTACACTCACCAACAGAATGGGGTCTTCGAAAGAAAACATAGATACATCACTGAAATGGGACTAACCCTTCTATCTCATGCTCATATGCCACTCACTTACTGGTTAGAAGCCTTCTCCACAGCCACATACCTTATCAATAACCTTCCATCTTCCAAACTAAACAATCTTTCACCATTTGAAAAACTTCATAACAAGCCACCCAACTACCTTAACCTCAAAACCTTCGGATGCAGCTGTTTTCCTTATCTCAGGTATTATTCTCATTATAAACTAGGATTTCACACTACCAAATGTGTTTTTCTCGGGTACACAATGCATCAAGGTTACAATTGTTTGACTGATTAAGGGAAAATCATAATATCTCGCCATGTTGAATTCAATGAGAAAGAATTCCCATTTCCTCAACTCTTTCCTTCTTATTCAAAACATCCTACAACACTATCAAATTCTCCTACCTTCACTTTAACCTCAACTCCAGTCATTTCATCATCATCAGGGACTGTCACGGATCACTCCTCTTCAGCAGAATGTTCCCATTCAGTTGAGTCTTTGGGCAGACAGGTAAACTCTCAAAACCTTAGATGACATCACACTTCACTTCTCCTCAAAATAGACAAAACACCTCACTTAACACCAATCCTTCAACCACACCAGATAATGAATCAGATTCTTCATCCCTTCACATACAAAATGTTCATCCTATGCAAACTCGATCCAAAAGTGGGATTTTCAAACCAAAACTCTTCTCAGTTTCTCACACCCCAAACTCACAAACTGAACCTAGCACAATCTCTGAAGCTCTAAACAACCCTACATGGTTTCAAGCAATGCAAGATGAATTCAATGCACTTCACAAGAACCATACCTGGACACTTGTTCCCTATGAGCCTACCATGCATATTCTTGGCACAAATGGGTATTTCGAACTAAGTATAATGCTGATAGAACTGTCTCTAAGCACAAAGCCAGATTCGTTGCCAAAGGGTTTAATCAAACCCCTGGCATTGACTTCTCAGAAACTTTCAACCTTGTGATGAAAGCCTCAACAATAAGAGTAATGCTCTCACTTGTTGTCTCCCATGACTGGGAGATTCAACAAGTTGACATCAACAATGTCTTTCTACATGGGAAGCTACAGGAAATTGTCTACATAAACCAGCCGGAAGGATTTGAAAGCAAAATAAAGCTGGATCATGTGTGCAAGCTAAATAAAACTCTCTATGAACTAAAACAAGCCCCTAGGGTTTGGTTTCACAAGCTAAAGTGTGCATTATCTCAATGGGGGTTTCACAGCTCAAAGTCAGACACCTCACTGTTTTATTCAAATAAAAATGGAATTATCACAATGTTACTGGTCTATGTAGATGACATTCTAATCACAGGAAATTCAAAGCAAGCAATCCAAGCAATCATCAGTCAATTGCAATCTCAATTTGCACTCAAAATGCTTGGTAGCATAAATCATTTTCTTGGCTATGAAGCGTACAGAAACAAGGATGGTCTATATCTTTCACAAAAGCACTACATTGAAGATCTACTTACCAGAACAAACATGTTGTCCTGCAAATCTTCACTAACACCCATCACTCCAGCAACCAAACTAACTTCACAAAATGGCACTCCTTTTGAATTCTCAAAGCTCTACCGAAGCACCATAGGAGCTCTCCAATACCTATGTAACACAAGACTAGATATTAGCTTCGCAGTCAACAAACTAAGTCAGTTTCTACAAAATCCCTTAAACACACACTGGATTGCTTGTAAAAGGGTTTTACGTTACCTGAAGGGAACCTCAACTCTGGGTCTGCTTTTTCAACCATCTCCAACACCTCTTGATCTTTATGCTTACAGCGATTCTGACTTGGCAAGCTCACCCGACGATTGCAAATCAATAACCGGAGGATGTGTATTCTTAGGGGGTAATCTAATTTTCTGGACCTCCAAGAAACAGACGACAGTCGCAAGGTCCAACACTGAAGCTGAATACCGAGCCCTATCTCAAGTATCGACCGAAGTCATCTACCTCTCATCTCTACTGTCTGAGCTTGGATTTTCTCTCACTCACACACCAATCCTATGGAGTGACAACAATGGAGCTAGATCCCTCGCTCAAAATCCCATTTTTCACTCAAGAACGAAACATATTGAAATCGACGTACATTTCATACGAGACAAAGTTGAAAAAGGAGAAATAGAAGTCAGATACGTCAACACCGATGATCAACTGGCCGACATACATACTAAGCCCTTAAGCTCAACAAGATTCAAGCTTCTGACTACCAAAATAAACCTAGTTCAAAGCCCTAGGTTTAGTTTGAATGGGGTGTTAACAGAGAAGAACATTCAAGAGATGAAAGAGAAGAAAGAAATGCTACAAACAAATGCAATACGACAGCTACATCAAAGGACAACGCACACGCTAACAGGGGCATAAGATTCTTTTAATAATTAGCTAGCTGGAATCAGTATAGGTTGTTATAACAAAACAAATCCCAACCATTCAATTCATTTTGTCCTTTTCATAGGGTGTATGGACATGATCAATTCACCAATTGTATATATACCAGTACAAACAAATAATACATTTGAGAGAGTTAACATTCAAAAGTTTGTATTATACATTTCTTTTACATAGATATTTAATTCTACAAAAATTAAGTTTATAGCTTTAATAAAAACTATAAAACATATAATAATAATAATAATAATAATAATAATAATAATAATAATAATAATAATAATAATAATAATAATAATAATA
>JAOQMR010000211.1:20534898-20546454 GCA_027563865.1 Erythroxylum pelleterianum | reverse complement strand
TAATTTCTTAGAATTTTCCGACTCTAACGTAGAGGGGTTAATCCTAATTGCTACTTGTGGTTACCAAAATTGAACGTTAGATTTTGTTAACCTAGCAGTTGAATTAATTAATTCCTAGTTGCGCACCTAGAAACTAAAAAATCCAATTTAAAATCCAGAACTGAAATTATCCAATGTTCATCAATAGTATAAAAAGATTAAGAATATCTCACTGTAATAACATGGAACATGGATCCCTCAACCAAGACAAGAAAATTAACTATTCATAATTAAATTGAAAGAAATAATAATAAAAACAATATCCATAACTCGTCTTTGTTGAAAATAATAAAAATTCCTAATTAAAATCTATGCAGAAACTTAAAAACAAGAAAACATAAAATTAAATCAACCAAAAGCACCTAAATCTATGTGACTACTACTTAGAAATTGCAAAAGAATTAAACTATGAAATTAACTAAAGCAAACTTCGGCAGCCAATAGAAGGAGATGTGCGTCGATCACTGTTGAAGGAATAATGAAGAACAAGAAAGAAAATCAATTGGGGCAGCCAATAGGAGAAGAGACGTCGATGATGGAACAAGAAGCAAAGGGAATTGCGGCAACGTGAACAACAAAGGAAAAGCAACGTGCGGTGATCTATTTGTGTCTCCAGGACGTGGACCAAGGTGCATGAACCAGTAAAAAGAAGATGATCAACGATGATGTCACTGGGCGAAATTAAAACGTGGATAAGGAAGAGATAAAGAGTTGCGGCAATTTGCTGGAGGAATCAAGAATATGCAATGATAACTTCTGGAAAAATCAAAAAGCGTGGATAAGGTATGAACAAAGGGTTAGGCAACCTCAAATAAAAAGGGAAATTACGATAATCATAAAACCAAGATGAGGGAAAGGTGCGGCTGTTTCTTCAAGAACAGAGAATACGATGATCTAACCTAAGCTACCCTAGTCTAATCTACGACTGCCTCTTTTCTAAACCTGATACATGTATTTATAAAAATGCGGCAACAACTCAAATGTCCTATTTGATGTGAATCTCTTCGTAATCTTGATTGGATATTGTCCAGATTAAGTAGTCTTCTAGTTTCGGTGGAAGATGTCTTGAAAAGAAGTCCAGAAGATCTTGGGCGTTTGTGTTCTAATTGGAAACAAAATCTAAAAAATCTGCAGGTTCAGGATTCTGTCCTTATTTTTCCTCTTTTCGATCCTTTTTTCGTCTTTTTGGTATTGACAAGCACCTGTGAATATTTAACAAATAATTTCATTAATTTATGAATACCAATTTTACAAATCAATAAATATTAAGTCCAACAAATCCCAACCATTCAATTCATTCCGTCCTTTTCATGAGGTGTATGGACAAGATTGATTCACCAATTGTATATATACCAGTACAAACAAATAATACAGTAGAGAGTTAATATTCAAAGTTCATATTATACTTTTCTTTTACATGATATCAGAGCTTCATTGACAAACGTCAAAATGGAAGAACACTCAGGGTCATCTGCCACCACCCAAAGTAATACATTACACTCTCTCGACTTTTCAACCATAGCAAAAACCTTGAACTTCAATCTGCCCATCAAACTTGACAGACAAAACTTTGTCAATTGGAGAGCCCAAATCCTTGCAACAATAAGAGCTCTTGAATTTGAAAACTTCATCAACTCAGCACCTCCTCCTTAATTCATCACCACAGACACAAATCAAGTCATTGAAAATACAGACTACAAACCTTGGAGAAGAATAGATCAACTGCTGTTGTGCTGGTTATTTTCAACAATCAGTGAAGAAGTAATAGAAAAGGTAAATCACTCAAACTCATCCTACCAAGTTTGGCATATTTTGGAGAATCTCTATGCTCAAACATTTATGGTCAGAGTTCTTCAACTAAAGCATCAACTTTCAACCATAAAAAAGGGCTCACATACTATATCAGAATACATGCAGAAAGACAAAACCATTGGAGACTCACTTCAAGTAGCTGGATATGCAATCAGTGAGTATGAATTAATATTGAGTGCCTTAAATGATCTTAGTCATGAATATGATCCTGTTGTGGTTTACTTAACACATTCTATGAAAACTTTAACGTTACAAGAAGTACAATACTCTCTCATGATGCATGAAACAAGAATAGAGCAGCTAAACACAGTTAATCAAATAGAAATTTCACTACCAACTGCTAACTATGCAAAATTCAACTATCGGTGAAGAAGTGGATTTAGAGGAAGAGGAAACCGTGGCAGAGGAGGTAGATGGAATGGAAATAGGATTTTTTTGTCAATTATGTCAAAAACCAGGGCATGAAGCTCTAAAATGTCACAAAAGATTTGATGTCTCGTGGCAAGGCAACACAACACAATGGAGACAAAATACAACCACCCAAAATCCACAGAATAATAAACAAAGCCATCCTCAATCCTACTTGGCTGAAAACCAGTATGGAAATCCCTCAGCTGAAGCAGTCAACAATATCATATGGATCATAGATAGTGGGGCTACAAATCATGTTACAGCAGATTTCAATAACTTGTCAATAAGTTCAAAATATGGTGGTAAGGATCACCTCACAGTTGGAAATGGTAACTCCCTTCCTATTGCTAACATTGGCTCATCTCATATACATTTTCTAGATAATGTACACACACCCCTAGCACTGAAACAAATCTTGCATGTTCCCAGCATAACTAAAAATTTACTCAGCATCTCTAAACTCACCAAAGACAACAATATTTCTGTTGAGTTTACTAATGAAAATTGTTTGTTTAAGGACAAGGCAACATGGAAGATTCTGCTCAAGGGAGTGCTTCGGGATGGACTCTACAGCCTCAAAACCACTAAACAATCCGATAGTATCAAGCCAGCACAACCTAAGCCCAGTCCTTCCCAAAAAGAATTTTTCTCTTTAGACAGTCATTGTGAGGCAAACATAGCTCAAAAAGATGTAAATGTTTGGCATGCTAAACTAGGACATCCTTCTAAGCATGTCTTGAAACAAATCTTAAGTTCAATGAAATTCAACTTTAAACTCGAAAATCTGTCTTATTGTGATGCTTGCAAGGAAGGAAAATTGCATCAGTTGCCTTTTCAAACCCATGACATTACTGTTCAGAACCCATTAGAAATCATGTATTCAGACATTTGGGGACGCTTTCCACATCTCTCAACCGAAGGACACAAATACTATCTTTTCTTTGTTGACCCCTACACAAGATTCACTTGGTTTTACCCTCTAAAACTGAAATCCAATACCCTATATGTCTTTGTCAAATTCAAAACCAATGTTGAACTCCAACTAAACTGAAAAATCAAAGCCCTAATACAAAGCTCTTCTACCCTATCTCACAAAACATGGAATACAATCACGGTTCAGTTGTCTTTACACTCACCAACAGAATGAGGTCTCCGAAAGGAAACATAGACACATCACTGAAATGGGACTAACCCTTCTATCTTATGCTCACATGCCACAAACATTCTGGTTAAAAGCCTTCTCCATAGCCACATACCTTATCAATAACCTTCCATCTGCTAAACTAAACACTTTCACCATTTGAAAAACTTCATAACAAACCACCCAACTACCTTAACCTCAAAACCTTTGGATGTAGCTGTTTTCCTTATCTCAGATATTATTCTTATCACAAACTAGGATTTCACACTATCAAATGTGTTTTTCTCAGGTATCGTTCAATGCATCAAGGTTACAACTGTTTGACTAATCAAGGGAAAATCATAATATCTCACCATGTTGAATTCAAAGAGAAAGAATTTTCATTTTCTCAACTCTTTCCCTGCTATTCAAAGCATCCTACAACACTATCAAATTCTCCTGCCTTCACTCTAACCTCAACTCCAGTTAGTACATCCTCATCAAGGACTGTCATGGATCACTCGTCTCCAGCAGAATGTTCCCACTCAACTTAGTCTTTCGACAGATAGGTAAGCTCTCAAAACCCTAGCTCTTCATCACACTTTACTTCTTCATAACATATACAAAACACCTCACCTAACACCAATCATTCAACCCCACCAGATATTGAATTAGATTCTTCATCTCTTCACATTGACTTCTCATAAACTTTCAGCCCTGTGAAGAAAGCCTCAACAATAAGAGTAATGCTCTCACTTGTTGTCTCCCATGACTGGGAGATCCAGCAAGTTGACATCAACAATGCCTTTCTACATGGGGAGCTATAGGAAATTGTCTACATAAACCAACCAGAGGGATTTGAAAGCAAAACAAAGCCGCATCATGTGTGCAATCTAAATAAAGCTCTCTATAACTAAAATAAGCCCCTAAGGCCTGGGTTCACAAGCTAAAGTGTGCATTATCTCAATGGGGGTTTTACAACTCAAGGTTAGACACCTCACTGTTTTATTCAAATAAAAATGGAATTATCACAATGCTACTAGTCTATGTAGATGACATTATAATCACAGGAAATTCAAAGCAAGCAATTCAAGCAATCATCAGTCAATTACAGCCTCAATTTGCACTCAAAATGCTTGGAAGCATAAATCATTTTCTTAGCTTTGAAGCATACAGAAACAAGGATGGTCTATATCTTTCACAAAAGCAATATATTGAAGACCTACTTACCAGAACAAACATGTTGTCCTGCAAACCTTCGCCAACACCCATCACTCTAGCAACCAAACTGACTTCGCAGAATGGCACTTCTTTTGAATTCCCAAAGCTCTACCGAAGTACCATAGGAGCTCTTCAATACCTATGCAACACAAGACCAGATATTAGCTTCGCAGTCAACAAACTAAGTCAGTTTCTACAAAATTCCTTAAACACACACTGGATTGCTTGTAAAAGGGTTTTACGTTATCTGAAGGGAACCTCTATAAAGCCAATTAAGTTGGCCTCACACAACAGCTTAAGCTATTGTGGTGAAACGGTCACTTAACATGGAACTCTGGGTTTGTTTTTTCAACCATCTCCGTCACCTTTTGATCTTTATGACTGGGCAAGCTCGCCCGACGATCACAAATCAATAACCGAAGGATGCGTATTCCTAGGGGTAATCTAATTTTCTGGATTTCTAAGAAACAAACAGTCGCAAGGTCCAACACTGAAGCTTAATACCGAGCCCTATCTCGAGTATCGACCAAAGTCATCTACCTCTCATCTCTACTGTCTGAGCTTGGATTTTCTCTCACTCACACACCAATCCTATGGAGTGACAACAATGGAGCTCGATCCCTAGCTCAAAACCCTCTTTTTCATTCAAGAACAAAACATATTGAAATCGACGTACATTTCATACGAGACAAAGTTGAAAAAGGAGAAACAGAAGTCAGATACGTCAACACCGACGATCAACTAGCCGACATCCATACTAAGCTTAACAAGATTCAAGCTTTTGACTACCAAACTATACCTAGTTCAAAGCTCTAGGGTTAGTTTGAGTGGGGGTGTTAATAGAGAAGAAGATTCGAGAGATGAAAGAGAAGAAGGAAAGGCTACAGACAAAATAAGGACAATATGACAACTACATCAAAGAACAACGAATATGGTAACAGGGGCAGAAAAGTCTTTTAATAATTAGTTAGCTGGAACTAGTACAGGTTGTTATAACAAAACAAATCCCAATCATTCAATTCATTTTGTCCTTTTCATAAGGTATATGGACAAGATCAATTCACCAATTGTATATATACCAGTACAAACAAATAATACAATAGAGAGTTAATATTCAAAGTTCATATTATACCTTTCTTTTACAATTACATGGTTAACTATAATAATAGCATTCATCCGGGACATACTTGGAAGAAATATGCAGGCAGCCATATCTATGAACAAGGAGGTGATTTTAATACAATACAATATAATTGTTGAAGGTGCTATTAAAATAGCCTTGGCTAGTGACATGATGAGTTCCAGCAATGGATGATTTTAATACAATACAACACAATTGTTGAAGATGCTATTAAAATAGCCTTGGGTAGTGACATGATGAGCTCCAGCAATGGCTTACTCTCGCAGAGAATGAAAACAAGGGAACTGAAAAACATCAATGATAAGTTTTAAGACTCCATCCTTTTTTCTAAGGTTTTAAACTTTAATTGTCACATATTCTAGCAAGCTTCGACCAATTTCTATGTATGGGTTATTTGTATCTCCTCTTGCTTTTCATCTTCTTTCTTCTTCAATTTCCTCTTCCTCTTCTTCTTCTTCACCTTCCTCTTCGAGGACTTCATCATTTGGCTGAAAAAACCGCAGCTTCAACCTCCCATCTTCTCTACGTGCTTGCAGAAACTCTCGAGTAGGAATTCTTACTTCTTTTAGCACAAACCTACCGTCGTGCCTATAAGACTTGAAGCAAACCGAAGGCTTCCCACTTTTCCCTATGCACGAAATCGGCGGAGGAAATGCTTCGCCAATAAACCTTGACCTCCTAGACTTCATGTTTGAATTCTCCGGCGTTGAAAGCCTTCTGATACTCGCCTTCCCATCTCTTTGTCGCCAATCCTCGTTCATGCCAATCTTCAAGTCCTCAACATCATCAGAGCTTTCAAAACCGAGTCCTTCAGTGCATAGTTGCAAGCTATGGCCATGCTTAAAACAACCCATGTATTGATTCTTCTTGCTCTGACCATATCTGCTTTCCAAATATCCATTACTCTCTAGCTTTGAGGCTTCTACTCGCGGATATACGTCTGAAAAAGATGAAAAATTAGACAATTCTAAATTCTCCCTGAAATGAAGCTCGCCGACTATATCAGTGTAGGAAGGTCGATCCAGAGGTTTAACAGACTTGAGTTGGTTCCGGGAAGAGAGGGACTCGATCAATGTTGGATTTTCAGGCAATGGTTTCTCAAAGATGTGTTGGACGCTTCCACAAGCGGACATGGATTGGCTTGAGAGTACTTCTAAATCTTTCTGCTCTGGTGTAAGATCTTTTTTATTTAAAAAAAAGACAAGGTGACCCTGAGTCTGAGGATTGGAACTGATTAAAGGAGCATGAGATTGACGAGAGAGTTGAAAAGATCAATGATGCTATTAACCTGGGTTTGACTTTGATGCATATTTTTTCTTTTAGTAGATTTTGTGGTGTGGCTTCTGTTGGACTGGAAGTATGGATAGGTGCTTCTTTTGTAGCTTCCTTCTCCTCCGTCTGGCTGTTATCAATACACGATTTTTGACTGGATACATCAATTTTTAGAAACTATATTTATTCCCATATTCTTTTAGTTGGATATATCATTTTCTTCTCTAAACGGCCAATCGTAAAATAGGGTCAACAACGATAATCAGAATCTTGATATTTAAGATATATTTGTTTTTTTCAGAAAGGTCCATTAATTTGTTTTATTATTTGAAACTACATCCAATAATTTCTTCACATATGTTTTCTAATTTAACAATTTTACGTTTATTAGGCAATTTCCATTGGTACATAGTTAAATGAAAGTCTTGGATCACCTTGTCTTAATCTTCTCTTACTAGGAGAAAAGCCATAAAGACTTTCTTGGAAACCTTAAGCCATCGAGAAGTTCTTAAATAAATTTCCAATCTACATAATCATAAGCTTTTTTAATTTCTATCTTAATTAAGCATACAAGGGAGATTTTCTTATAATTTCACATTCTTATCAATCTTTGGTTAATCAAAATATTATCCATTAAAGACATGTCTTTGATGGTGAGCCTTGAAATAACTAATAAAGTTGTTCTTTTGTGAGAAAAAAGTCGCACGTTCAAATTACATAAACGATCTATTTGTAAAAATACAAAAGAAAAATTGCGTATATCATAATCCTCTCAAAATTCCCACAAAGCTGAGAATTTTGTGTACTGAATATGTTGAGTTTAACCTTGAATTTAAAGATTGGTCTTATGCATATATTCATACAATACCACGTTCAATCTATCTATTAACATTTTGAAGATGCACTTATATAAGTATTACAATATGAGATTGGTCCAAAATCACTCACAAGTTAGGATAATTTACTTCTAGTAAAAGAGTAAGCAAAGTACAATTTACTTACATTAGCATTTTACCATACGTAAAAATATCCAAAATTGCTTATAAAACTTTAGACAATTACTTCCCATGCTGCCATGAAGAATCCACCACCAAACCCGTTTGGACTTGGGACTTCTATAATTTGACATCCTCTATATTGAATATCTTCACAAGTTGCATTTTTGTTCTTCCCATGTCAACCTAGGCCCTACTGCAAAACCGGTTCCTCAACTGTCAATCTAGAACTTCTTTTTGTATACAAAAAGTTCTTATAAAAATCCCTAAATGGTCAAAAACACTACTATATTCAGTCAACAATTGCCTTTGATTATCTATTTTTGTATCTCTGTAAGTAGGTTTTCCTCAATTTCAAGAGTTCGGATTTTCTGTTCAATTTTATGGTGTCTTATTATGTCTCATGAATCTTAGCAATTCATTTATAGGGCCTCGCGTGGGTCTCGTATAAATAAACACGAGACCCGCGTAAATAAATGGCTGAAATTCATGGGACAGAATAAGACACTATAATATTAGACAGAAGATCCTGTCCCTAATTCCAGTATCCCATCCTACTTTAACTGTAGTAAAAACTGAGTAGAATGTAACCATATATTGAAGTACTCTAATGGTTGCTTCTTAATATGCAAATTAAAATTCAACTAGACTACTTCCTCATGTTTATTATTCCATGTATACAAGCATCCTTTCCATCTCACATTCACCATATTACAATAGTTAACACATGATCTAAAAGTAGTCACCTAATTCACTGAAAGAAGATTTCTGCTAATTCTATCATTCATATCTAAGACATATTTAAAATTTCCTGGCACCATGGAATTAGCTACGTTCTTAAAAAAAATCCCATAATTTACATCTTTATGTTGCTTAATTATCACTTGAACATTACAGAAATCCTTCCTCCATATTACCCAGATCGTCCCTTTTGGGTGAGCATAATGATTGATAAAATTTCCCTAACCTTTTTATATTTGTTCATAGGTGAAAGACAAAAATAACTCATTTTTATAAGAAAATTTTGAAATAACTCCCTGTCGGTTAGGAATTTTCGGAAAAAGTCCCTATTATTTAAACTTGTCCAAAAAAAGCCTGCTGGAGTTGACTTTCATTGAAAAACTAATATTTTAAAAATAGAACTAAAAATTAAATCAATAAGATAAGAAATTTAAGATTTAATATGTTCAACTGGTATTAAACTATCAAAAAAATTAGTTAAATATTAAATAAAATTGAAAATTTTAAAATATGATTGAAGGAAACTGTCCTTATTTATAAAATTTTTTAAAGTTTAATTAAAAATTGTTAAATAAAATTTTTAATTTATTTTGATTTATAAAAATTAATTAATTTATAAAATCGACTGATTAATTAATAAATTATTCAGTTTTTAATAATAAAAATTATTAAGTAAATCAAACTAAAAAAATTAAAAAACTTGAATGAAAATTTAATCCAATTGAACTTTTTAATTTGAATTAGTTGAATTTTTTAATTATTAAAAAGCTAATAGAAGATCAGACAATATAAAGTTTGTCCGTGAACCAATCAAAAAACAAGTGACGTAAACCAACTAGGCCACACATTTTTACCTAATCCATTTCATTTACCCAACAAGACCTTACAAATAACGTTTCTTGATCCTCGCGTCTTTTAAATCCAAGACAGGTATACCTATTTTATTCTTCCTCACGTCTTCGTCTTTGTAGCTGTTTTATTCTTGAATTTCACGTTATTATTTTTCCTTGTCCTCACGTCTTTAGCATAGAGTGGAGCACTTGTCTTCACTTCATTTAATGTAGCAGCACATCATTTAATGTGACAGAGCCTGGTCTTTACATATCTTTAGCATAGAAATGTTTAACATGTCTTCACATCATTTAATGTAACAGCACATCATTTGAGATTATTTTTTATAATTAGTTAAGTTTAAAAAATCTTGATTCATCTATCTTGGGTTAGATTTTTTTATGACCATGTAAAGGAGGTACAAATTGATGGCATAATTTTAATATAGATTATTGATCAAATTATGATATTTATCTCTGATTAGAAAACAATCTCAATGTTCCTTCTTCATATGACCATATTAGACTCATATTACTATAGGATTTCATGTTTACCTATTATATTTAACTGCTCCAAACCTAGTCAAGTAATGAAATGTTTCGCTTGGTGTGAGATTTACTAACTTATTTTGATCATTTTTAGGTGATGGGAAGCAAGGCAAAGATATTTATAATTTTGGAGCTTGTTAGTGGGGAAGAACTTTTTGACAAAATTGTAAGTTGCTATACTCTTGTTGGAGCTTATTTAGTAGCTGACTGCTTCACCATCATTAGCTAAATATAATTGATGAGGAAAATAACTGTTGGATTCTATGACTATGGCTTACACTTGGAGCAAAAGGTTGAATCCCCAACCCAAAGGGCCCCCCACACTCCGGCCCGACGAAGCAACTGGGAGGATGTAAATCAGGTACACTAATTCAATTAAATGATTACAATGTTTACATAATATCTATTGTGTTTATATTAAAACAAGTATTAAGAACAAGTAGTGTAGCTTCCTGTTAGTTACAACCTACCTTTAAGTAGTGATTTTTATTAAGAAGGTAAACCATTGGCAGATAAGAGAGGAAGAAGCCCATAGATATTTCCAGCAACTTATTAATGTTGTTGATTATTGCCATAGCAGGGGTATCTATCACAGAGATCTAAAGGTACTTTTAATTTCTTCTTTGAGGCTTATAATGAACTTGTTAGTTATATTTATGTGGTATTCATTACATGCTTGTCTAGGAGACTCATACAAATTTATGCTATCTTCCTTCTAATCTGCCCTGTTTCTCTTACAACCAGAAAATATGTTATTGGATGCTTAAGGAAACCTCAAAGTTTGTGATTTTGGATTGAGTGCGTTGTCTTAATAAGTCAGGGTAATTGTAATAAATCGTTTTCACCTTCTTTTTCTCTTTTATGAGATGATTTTATATTATCTTTGTTCATTGATTCTCCATCTCGTAGAAGGAAAGGAAGAAATAAAATGACTAATCTCAAATAAATTTGGTTGAAAATTCTACTTTTTGTAAGGTTAAAAAGATAATATCTCCATATTGTATCCAATTTGATGTTAAAGGCATCAACTTGATTAAGCCGCAGTAGTCAGTACCTATCAGTATCGACAGCATACTTGCAAACAACAGTATGTATTTTGAATTCTTATGTTCAAGTGGCGACTTTTGTTGCTCATTGTTTTGGATAATCCTAACAATGGAGTTGGGAAACTATTGACCTTGGCACCTGCAATGCTACTGCTGGATCCCGTTACTAGAAATCCAACTATACAAAACAGAAACACAAACGGAGACCGTTGGGTCCGAGTCCCGATCCCCAAGGCCGAGCCCAGGGTGAATCGTCGAGACAACCAAAGGAATACTACGCGGAAGCATTTCACTCATCAAATATATATTCTCAATCACAAGCCAAAGCAGTCAAATAGACCTCATACCATCAAGGTTTACCAATGTCATACAATTCATG
>JAOQMR010000211.1:20513772-20532630 GCA_027563865.1 Erythroxylum pelleterianum | reverse complement strand
TTGAAAGAGTTTGCATGAAATCAAGTAAAGGGTCAGTTGAGAGAGCAAGATGGGGATATGAGCACAGTTAGGTAATTCGAGCATATCTTGAGTTCTAGAACTCCGATTGGGGTAATTCTTGGCTCAAATTGAACAAGAGACATAGGGCTATGATCATATAAAAAAAATTAATTGGAATTAAGGCTTGAAAGTTTTCTAAATTCTGATCACAAGTAAGCGGACTGAGTTCAAGCATAGGACTGTTTTAGAATGGACTCACTATTAAACAATTGTAAGTGAACTTTGAGACATTATGGCGATTGTACTAAAGTATGTTCAATGTGATTTTGGAAAATGAGACTGTCATGCATGGGCACACTATTTGAGATGTTGAAATTAAATTCTGAGATGCTATAAAATTGAAAATGAATGATCAATGTCTATAAAGAGTTTCAAAATGTTAAGAAGTTCAAAAAAAAAATATGACAGCTAATTTGGGGTTCAATGGAATAACCCTTTTAAGTGAGATGATCAAGTTTCCCGATTTTAAGGTTCAATAGTTGGGTTCCGGTGACGGGATCCAACAATTATATTGCATGTATAGAATTTAACATATACGTCAACAATAATTGAAATTAAAAGAAAAGAAGAAACACAAACTTAGTACTTCATTCAATCAAATACCCACTTAAATTGCGTTGACATCAATTCTCATTTAGTACAAAATCTTCATCATTAGGAGGAGTCTCATCATCACCATTATTCAAATTAATTGCACCAAATGACATTTTAGTATTTTTCCATGCAAGATTATTTTTCAAGTGACTTTCATCTATCAAACTCGGTTCCTTATATACCTAATTTGCCAAAAGATCAATATAATCAATGTAAATTGGATTTACAGAATTATTTGCTCTATTAAAAGCCCTATTAAACAATAAAATTTAATTATTAAAAAATTATAAGAAACTATATCTAACTTAATAATGATAATAACACATTTTTTCGAAAATTTAAATTGTATCGAACAAAGACCAAGTCATTTAATCTTTTATACTCCAATCCATTCCTTTTCTTGGAATGGATGAATTTAAATGTTCTCCAATACCTTTCACTCTCTATTGCACTCACACAATAACTTAGAATTCGAATTTCAAATATTTACAATTCTAGAACATCACTTTCAAATTAGTTCCACCAAGCAACTATAACATAATAAAAGTAGCATTATAAACAAAATAAAGTGATGATTAATTTTCAACAAGTAATAAAAGTGAAAAAAATTACATACTTGGATTAAGCTTTTCTCTTTGAAAAATAACAATTAGCATTCCAAAATTACCAAAAGCATCCTTATAAACCTCCATTTGTGAGCTTAGGATATCATTCATCATCTAATGGGCAAAAACTATTGTAATAGTTAATATCATTCCCCTATTAAATTCTTATATGGGGCTATCACATGGAAATTGCATGTGATAGCCCCATACAAGAATGAATTTAATCGAAAGCATTTTGAAATTATGGTAAAGCAAGTATAAAGAAAACACATGTTACAGGTGGATTAAAACAGGGACCAAAATGGCATCACAGTAAGGAGGAGCAAGGACCAAAACGCAGTGCACAGCCAAGGAGCAGTCCACACCAAAGAAGCAATGCAGCAGTTGGTGAGTAGACAAAAACAATGTAGTAGACGTCTCACGCCAAAAGAAAATGCAACGTATGTTAGAAGCATTGAGGCAAACGACAACGTGGGGCGAGAGGAGCAAAAGACAGGCACAATAGGAGTAATCTCAGATGTTTGGCCAATAACAAAATGGACAGTAGCAATATTGTGAGGGGTAAATAGTGGAGTGGATTTTAAATTAAATAGAAAAAAGAAGAGAGTAGTGTAGGTGGGAAAAAAATAAGAAGATAAGAACCATTGCTCCCCTCTTCAGACTGCACAAGGAAAGTCTTGGCACTCCTCTCTGACATAGGAGTACCACCTCCCCTCCTAAATTGTTCTCCCTTTTCTTTTTCTGTTCACGGTGCTCTTTATGTTCTCCACATTCTCAACCCCTAATGTTGCTTTGATCAACTGTTGGAAATCACATAAATTATATGCCACCACTTTTTTCTTGGTGGCTAAATGCAATCCCGATTAAAACTTACGACACTTAGCCGCCTCACTCATCATCATCTCAGCTGCATATCGGGACTGTTGTGTAAATCTGCCCTCATACACGCTCACTGTCATCTTCCTCTAGGTGAGACTTAGAAATTCCCTTTGTTTCTACTGAATATACACCTCAGACAGATACTTCTTCCTATAGGTAACTAGGAAGTCCTTCCATGCCAACACCGGCAGTTTCATCTGACTCCCTAGCATACCTTCCTACCAACACAGACCATCTTCCTGTAGCAGACTTGCAGCATACTCAACCTTTTCCTCATCCTCACAGTCCATTTGCTCCAATATCCTCTCTATCCTTCTTAACCAGGTTTTAGCTTCTTCTGGATCAATTGTCCCATAAAAGTCCACTGCCCCGTACTTCCTGAGCTTATCAAACTGCTTTTGCTTCTTAACTAGGGTCAGAGCAGAAGTTTGCAGCATCTGGCCCATTGCCTGGACAAAAGCCTGAGCAAAGGCCTGGAACAGTCTAGGATCCAAAGGAGTAGGTACTTGCTCCTGCGGAAAAGGAAACTCCTATGTCTGTGATTAAGAGGGCCCACTACCATACCTTGCAGAAGCCTCAGTATTTCCTGAGACTCTAGACTCATTCGTACCCTCCTCTCTAGGCGGAGAGTCAACTGCAATAGATCCTTACAAAACTCCCCGTGTTCTTCTATGAGGTGGCATCGTACTCCTTCAATTTAAACGCTAACGATTAGCTTACATTTTATTTTAATCTTATTTCCTACATATATGCATGCTATGCATTTCAATCAATGCAACCAATCAATTCAACAATGCAAACAATTTAGCACACAACATAATAATTTATAACACTGCGTATTCTAAGCCTAGGAATCCTTAAAAAGCCTAGTCTCTGATACAAAAGATGTTGGGTGACAATTTAAAGCGGTCGAGTAAAGATCGTTCGAAAGAAAAGTTGAAACTTCCATAGAAAACAAAATTTTATCGTCAGTAGTGGCGGGTTCGTCGTGACGAAGCTATGGAAATATTTCCAAGGTACTTCAGGAGAAGTTTGTTGCGGCAAAGTCTCAATGTTGAGCAATCGCACGCTTGGGGACAAATACGCCATGGAGAAAGTCTAGCATTACCACAACGAAGTCCCCAGATTAAATCCAAGAACCTCTCGGGACAAATATGCCACGGAGAAAGAGTCGGGCTCTGCTGCGGCGAAGTTTCCAAATCAAACGAAAATACCCTTCAGAAAAGGTTCGTCACAGTCAAAATCTGGCTTTGCCTCGGCGAAACCTTCAATTCTGCAACCTAGAACCCAACAATCAACATACATTTACACATACCTATTTCCAACGAAAATAATTAACAACTCAACCACAAGATACATATGCACATACACAAAGAAACTTCTTTAATTCTCAATCTCATTTCTAGAACAAAATCGAGTTTGAACAAAGCTTTAATTACATATCAACACTACATCATTAGCTTAATACAAAATACATATGGATGCTCATGTTCGTTATGCTGCTAAAGTTACCCAAAATGAAATGAACTAACTTAGTAACTAAATGTAGCTATCTGGGAGTTTCCAATTGCCTTGCAAGGATCAACAATCTTCTCGTTCTGCACCTGAGGAGAAAATAATGGGTTGAGCTACAAAGCTCAGTGGCTAATATATTTATAGCCATTGGTAACGAGCCACACAATCAAACACACATACACACACACAGATATATATATGTATATATATGTATATATATATATATATATATATTCTAGGAATTCAATCATTAACCATCCCAGCTCAAAAACTCATAGTTAAGGAAGTTAACGCATAGCACATAACATGAACATTTAACTATCAAACATAACACACTTGACAATTCAAAGATGAAATGCACAACAAATGGCTTAAGAGTTCCATGAATCAAAATGGCAAAACCGAAGTTTCATTCACGGTGAGTTCGGACTATATTTGAAAAGAGCGTCATGACCCTAGGTGATGACCCTGTCGATGTCCAGACCCTAGGTGTGGAATCACCCGCAAGTCCCGTAGAAAGGTGCTGATACGGGGACTCGACTTTTGGTGAGGAAATAATTGGCCAATTGTTTCCTCACCAATCACAAAAATCAATATAAAAATTAAGTAAAATAAATCAAGTAAGGCACCATGCCTTTATTTATCGATCCAATCGATAAAATGAAACCGTGCCATGGCTCTAAGCCAAAAGAGAACAAATACACACATCATACATTATTCAATTATGCATATATAAATTTGAAAATATTATTTCAAGCAATAAAAGTCATATTTTGCACTCCAAGTGCAAATTTGCTCAAAAACATAGTTTCATAAATTAAAACATTGCCCTTTGCACTTTAAGTATAGGTTTGTTGAAAACAATATCGTTTCTCAAAATACATAACAAAAACATCAGTTTGAAAACAACTTCGTTTCTTAAATACATAAGCATATTAGCACCCATTTGAAATTCAATTCTGCTATGCATTGCCTAGGTTCAAAATTCACATACAAGTCATCATGTATGTTTTAGGATGTTTTAATCCCATTTGAGAGATATGGTTTCCCCAACTCACCTCAAAAGAATGTGTACACTCCCTTAGCTTCAACAATCCTCGTTACAAGCTCCTCGATTCACAGCTCCCGAGCCTTTATACATAAAAAAGAACATACAATATATTTACTACTCAAACATATATGTCCTATTTATACATCATCACATAAGTGTATAAAACACAATATCACTCTCCTTAAGCTATGGATTCGACCATTAAGCTTCTCACATGGTTACTTCCTTACTATTCACATTAGCTTTTCTTTTGCATTTTCTAAGGCATTTTATGCCTTTAATCCTAGACTTACTCATTTCAAAATATAATTAAGTACATTTTTATCCAAGCACATTAGGTCATTATTCATCAATCTAAGCAACAATTCAAGTTTACTCTAAGTAAACATGAAAGCCGCTTTCAATGTATATCATTACAAATCCTTAAATCCTAAGCCAAGTTCAATTAGACATTTTATCAAACAACTAATGTGCATGACTTTCAAGTCATATTTTCAAAGCTTTATCATGGTAATTCACGCTCCTATCTTGTTATATAACAAATACTTCCAATCAACAAAACATTTCACCACTCCATTCAATCCAATTCCCTTCATTTAGGCCATATTCATCATAATTATACAACTCATCACATTAATCCATTCCTTCTTCCATCATTTTGACCAAGCCTATCCAACATACTTCTTATTCATTTTTCATCACCAATTCACAACATATATGCATAATTAACACCATAGAATTCATTTAGACCATCAATTTCAAAAGATATTCAAAAATTCATAAACTTTCACCAAAAGGGGACATTTCAGTTTTGACTTAAAGAATCATCATCTCCATGACACATTTCATTCATCTTAACCATGTTTCATGCATATTCAAGCATGAAGAACAACATATCTTAATACCAAACTCAAAATCCTAACGTAAAGAGAGATGAGACAAAATTTACCTAAACCTTCCTTAGATGATGCCTTCAAATCCTTTGAGAATTTCTCAAATATAATGATAGATTTGAGTTCCTTGACCCCAAATTAGCTTATAACACCTTGATTTGGGTTGGAGAATCAAAACAAAGGGTAGGGTTTAGTGAATAGCCGAAAATTGGTCTTCTCATCCTCTCTTCTCCTTTCTTCTCCTTTCTTTTAATTAAAACAACATGTTTTAAGTCTTTACTAATGGGATGCATGACCATGAATGAAGAAAGGCCTAGAATATTGACTATTCTTTGACCAAAATGTGGTTAAATTACCGTTTTGCCCTTAGGTTATGTGAAATTACCATTTTGCCTTCCAAACTTTTCATAAAATTACAATTTAGCCCAAAATTTGGGAATCTCCTAAAATTTTATTTTTATTTTTGTCCTCGAACTTTTGAGAAAAATAATTAAGCCCTTTAACTTTATAAAATTACATATTGGTCCTTCAAGAATTGAAAAATTACATTTAAGTCCTTTAACTTTTAACAATTTGCAAATAAGCCATTATTTATATCAACTTTTCCAATTAAGCTTTCTAAGTGTCCCATAAGTCTATAAATCATGTGTAATAACCTCTAAGGCACTAAAAAACATTTAATTCAACTACCATGGTCATATCCATCCAATGGACTTGGTTTTACACACTTAAAAGCTTATATGTCAGAAATCTCCAAGATTTCACATACCGATGAACTCTGAGTTCATGTAAGGTTGTGTAATATTAAAAATCATTAACATATATACCCAAAGGACTTTAATACATCTTTGAACTCGTATACAATCATGTATGTATTAGTATACAGTAGCATCTCCAAGTATAGCACAATACAAAAGACTCAGAAAGTCCGGCGTTACACACACTCTTGGTTTTCCTAATTCATAAAGCTACTGCTTAATTGCATCTAGAGATCGTATCCTAGGTTATTTGGTAGTTAGGTTTAATTAACGATTGTATCTTGATTAAACACTACCTAAAGAAAAACTCAATTTAATTATGAACCCATGATTAATAGTTGCTAAGAGAGGTTTGAGAACAACAAATCAATGAAATATGTTTAATTAGGGTCTAGGCTGAGATTGAACCAAAAAATTAGATCCCTATCAAATTCCCCACTTTTGTCATTTTTTTACATGTTTTATTTACATTGCTTTTGTTAGTTATTTTAGCTTTATTTTATTTTCTTATTTCTAAAACCAAAACTCCCCCTAAACCTAAACACTGATTAATTTCATTTTAACAACTTTACACATATTCCCTGTGGGATCGACCTAGACTTACCACTACTACAGTAGTAGGTCTAGTTTATTTTGTTTAGCGTTGTGACGCGCTGTCAATAAGCCCTAGCTGGATCACTAAATCTTCCTGAAATGGTTGAATTATTAAGAGCACTTGAACTACCTTCCCTTTATCTATAAAAATAAATGAAGACGTGTCAAAGTTAAATTAATAAATTCACATACTATTTTCTACTTGGTATTTAACTACTTATAAGATGATAAATGTGTATTTGATAGTCATAACATAATATTAATATTTGTAATTTTGTTTCTTGACAATAATAAACAATATAAAATGGAAACATTTAATGTTCTTAACAATCATTGTTTGCATATAAAATCTATTTAACATATGATTAATAATTTAAATATAAGATTTAATATCATTAGTAAATTGTATATTTCATATAAATTAATTAAAAATAACAACTTAATGCATTAATTTTGATATCATTTTTATGATTATTAAAATGACAAATAATATGTCATATTCTTAAATTATACACAATTCACAAATCATAATATTCAAATATTCTTCCATAATTCATACACAATAATATTTTGATCTCATTTCTTCATAAATTCACAATACCTAAATGTTAATGAAATTGAACCAACTCACACAAACAATTCCAACTTTCAAACCTAAATTGCCCAATACATATTTTATAAACAATTCTCAAAATAGACATGACACAACCAAAAAGCAATGCAATTGCAATTCAGAGTAAAAACAAGTAACTTAAATCACACCAAAAAATGAAAATTTGCAGTCAAGGTTAGGTCGAGTCTAGATTTGGAAAATATAAATCTTGATTTCTACAATCTGTCCAGGTGAGTAACAACGAATGGTGACGGTGGACTAGAGCAGTGACAAATAGCGATGGTGGACTGGTGTAGACAACTGCAGCGATGGACAGGTGGAGAGACTAAGCTTGGGCAGGTAATTCGACTAGAGGTGGAGGGTAGCATGCAGAGTTAGGCAAATGGTCCAACAGTGGAGCACGACATGGTGCGATGGTAGTGGGTGACCGACAAAAATAAATGATAGAGGGAGGGGAAATGAACAATGAAAATAGGTAAAGAGGAGAGAGAGTGCAGAAATGAGAGAGTGGTCTATGACTTTTCATGGGTTTCTTTTCTTTTGTTTATTTTTCTAAAAATTTAGTCCGACTGAAGATTTTAAACTTTATGGTACCAATTACTACTAGATGAAAAATTCGATACTGCTAGTATTAACAGACAATACTGAACACCAAGATTTTGGGCCATTTTTCAGCTAATACAGAACCTTTTGACTGGTAATGTACAAAATCCATACCATTGCAAGAAAGTCAACAAATAAATTGATACTTCATAGAAAAAAGGCTTAGGGGAAGAAAGAGGATTGGAAGAAATTTAGTTGATTTAGAATTGTTTGTTTCTCGAAAATAGCCTTTCTACTAGGTAGGGGGAAGGCTGCGTATTCTTGGTGTTGGGTCCGTGTTTTGCGTTGGGCCCGTGTTTTGCGTACCGAAGTACCTCAAGTTTTCACCCGACTCAACCTCAAGGTTGCACGCGACCACAACCCTCAAAGGTATTGTCCTCTTTGGTCTTGGAATGGAACAAAACCTTGAGGTCTTGTGTTCGAATCCTGGTGGAGTGGGATTCAAGACCAAAGAGGACAATACCTTTGAGGGTTGTGATCGCGGGGGTATGCTGGGGCCTATGGCTGGGCCTGTATCCCCTGGTACCGAATTCCGGACCCAACACTTGGACCTCCCTAGACCTGACACCTCAGCGAGATTTCAACTAGGTGTTAATGAAGACAATGATGATTAAAATTGTTTGTTTCAAGAAAATTAAACACGTTTTTAGTTTTTAAAAATTAAAAAAGTAAAATCTTACAAAATAAAAAGTATAAAACATGGCAGGTGTAATCATGTTGATTGATTTAACTAGTCACTTATCTTTTTATAACAAGATTGTCACATCCAATTAATAAGAACTTATTAGAGTGACATTTTAAGATGTTTAGTTGTTCTATTTTATAAATATTAGGAAGTTTATTGATTTCATAAATTATGGTAATAATTAATTTAGATACTTTATGAAATATTAGGTGGCAAAATATATTTTTTGACGTTTTAATTCTATTCACTCATAGTCTTTTGTTGATCAATTTCATTCATGTTCTTTAGTGACGATAAAGCTCGTACATTCCTTTACATCAAAGATGAGAAGCCTTATCATTGCAGTGTGGTTTATTGTAGCATCCCGGTACCTAGGGGAAGGGTAAAATAGTAAATATGGGTATTCGGTGAGAGCTTAGAAATGAAATTGCATGTTCATGCATTATGTGGCATACATATAATTGTGAAAAATGAATTTGTTGCACATTAAATTACTTGTACATGCATTCATTGACATTCCCGGTATAATTGGTCATACTTGTGAATTGTTTTGAGAATTTTTGGGTTATTGATCTTGAAAATTTATTTGGAGAGTGACATTAATGATTTTGTAATTTTAGAGAATTTTAGGAAATTTTTCTGAAATTTTTTGGGGGTAAATCCCGGACTAGGAAAAATGCCAAGTGGCAGACCAACTGATAACTGGTAGTAGAATTTACTGTCTATGGTATTGAATTTTGGACATATGGCTATAGAAATTTTTGACAAGTGGAATTTATGGGAAATTGGGCTTGAGATTGATTAATTGAGAAGGATTTGTTAATTGAGAAGGATTTGTTAGAGCTTGACAAGTGGCATCCTTCATAGCCATGTATTTATTAACTTAATCACTAAGTGTACATTCATTAAGCTCCCCTATTGTTATCACTCACGACACTCTCTCTTCATATGCTACTTGGAGATTGTTTTTGGAGTCTTCTTCTCTTCTTCTTCGTGGATCATTCTTCTTCTTCTTGAGCTTTGATCACTTGAAGCCTAGTTTTCATCTCTCCCTTGTTCTTTCATCTTGCTCTTTCTTGCTTTCCATAAAACCTCTCCCTGCCACCCTTGGATGATGATGATCGATGGTGATGGTTACTAGGTCTTGGTGTTTTCTTTGGAGAACTTGAAGATTAAGTGGTTAAATCAAGTAAGTTTTAGCTTTAAATGTTATGGTTATGGAAAAATTGAAGTTAGTATGATGAGAACTTGATGATTTAGTTTTACTTGTGTATGTGTGTTAATTGATGCTACTAGTTGTTCATGTTATGTTTTGAGTGTGTATGTTGAGCCTAATTCATGGAAATGTATAGAGAGAGAGTTAGAATTGTGAACGATGTATTGAAGAAGGGTTTGGATGAGTATACCTATAGGGATGCCTTGTTTTTGCTTGTGTTAAATTATGGCTCATGAATTGTTTGTGAATGATTGCTTGACTTGTATTGAGTAGTGAATGATGGGAAAAGAAGTGGAAGAGATGATCTAGGCATGAGATGGAATAGATGAGTTGACTGTTATGATTGAGTGTTTGAAAAATTTGGAAAATTGACATCAATATGATCTTTGAGTTTACTCCATGTTATTAGCCTTAAGTACTTCTATAGGTGTTCAATTAAGTTGAGGTTTGGTTTTAATGAAACTAGAGACAATTGGTCACATTTCTTATGAAGATGTTGATTGTCAATGTTGTCTTGAAGAGTCCCAAATGTTGGCATGAAGTTAGGAAATTGAGTGTTGAAATTGTTGTATATAAATGTCTATGATTGTGTTTCATTTTGAGTGTTTTGATTAAAAAGAGTATATAAATTGAGTATGGATGTTTTAAGCTAATCTTGAGGGGTATATGAAGTATTCATGAATTTGGAAATGATGGATATGGAATATGTAGTACTTGGTACATAGAAAGAGGTTATGCTAAGGAAAAGGATAGGGAGCTTAGGAATGATGGGATGAAGGTGAAAATGATGAATGAAATGAGTTGGGAATTGAGGGTCTCATGTAATTTCATTGATGTTTGTGTTGTTAGGTAGTGGTTTGATGTTAGAAGAGATGAATTTGAGAAGATTATAGGTTTATATGATGATTGAATGAAGGTAGGAACCATGGAAGAGGCTTTGGAGAGTGTGTAGGGGTTGTGTGTCAGTGAAACGGACAAGGGAGTCCGTTTAACGGACCTTCTCATGTGTAAAAATACCCTAAGGGCAATGTGTGTCTGTTAAACGGACATGGGAGTCCGTTTAACGGACCTTCTCGGGTGAAATGGGGCTGTTTTGTCGATTCATGTCCATTAAACGGACATGCAGGTCCGTTTAACGGACCTTCTTGGGTAAGTTACTGTTCATCGCATTTTTGACCATTTTAGAGGCCGAATATCGATTTGGTGTCTTCATGAAAGTTGTAGATCTTGATGTCTTCTTTCCAATGGCATAAAACAAAAGGAATCCAAGTTTTGTAGAAAAAGTTATGGCATTCGCGGCAAACTAGGTTCTACTGGAAATCAATCATAAACTTGGTTGCTTATTTTGACCATAACTCCTTCTCTAGAGCTCCAAATGACTTGATTCTTATGGTAATAGATTCCTAACACATTTACCTATTTCTCCACAAAAAGTGTATTAATTGGTGTTGTATTGAAAGAGATTGATCAAAGGCAAGTGTGAGAGTCTGTTAGAACAGTGTCAACGGGGATAGTTTTACTGAGTGTACTTCAATGTTTTAAGCATATTTGGACCTATAGGATTCCAAATGAGATGATTCTTCTTTTGAATTAAACTAGAGAAAAAGGGACATAAATTATATGCATAAGTGGAATTTTGATTCAATCCCTAAGATGTTCAAATTTTTGATGGAAGTTGGTATAGTACTTAAGTATGGTCCGAAAGTGTTTGAGGTATATCTCCTAATATACTAAGCCAAATTGAGCGATTTTGGTGTCAATAGAATCGTAAGATATAGACGAACACTTTTCTAGAAGAAAGTGTGACAAAATTGTGTCATCTTCACTTCCAATTTTTATGGGAATCATAGACCTGAAAGTGTGACTTGGAAACAGGACGGGTTTTGTTTTGAGAATGACTTTGCAATGAAATTGGTGGAATGATACCTGGGATTGTCATGCATGTATTTTACATCTTTCCTTTCAGTCATGTGCATTATTAAACATTTATGATTGTACAAATTGTGATATATGTGTATCTTGCATAAATAGGTTGTGCAGGCTAAATGTCCGCATTCAGGCGTTTCCAGAGATTAGAAGCAAATGCTAATCTGGAGCGTACTGTGAGTAGACCGAGATGGTCTCATTTTCATTGTTTGTTTTAAATTGGGTTTTTGTATTAATTGACTATTGACTGATTACATGAATGCGATTGATTGTGTTGGGTTCCAGACAGAAGGTCCGATGATGCGATGTTTGATTGGGATATTGAAGTGCTCATTGAATGTGAATTGGACGAACTAAGTGTATTAATGTGATTGTTAAATGTGTTCTGAATATGCATTGGCATGCAAATAGAAAGTGATACTCAACTTTAATGTTGAATGCCGGACTACAGTCTGATGATAAGTGAAGATGAGTGAATAAGAGCATGCAAATATGAGTGATGCATTTCATTCCATGAATGCATGAAATTTAATGGGAGTTGTGACCAGAGTAACCACCGATCAGAGCTTAAAGCTCAACGAGTGAAAAAGAGCTTCGAGCTCGAAGGGAAGTAATGCATACCCAGAGGGCTCTCCTATACCTAAAACATGTTTAACGCTTAATGAGCCCTATATGGGACAGTTCGGACACTCGGTCACAACAAAATAACAAAAGAAAAGTGGGACTCATGTACACTGCATATGCATTAAATGGGTGATTAAATTGTATTAAATGAGAAGTGCAAAATGTGTAAGATTGTGAATTATGTGTTATATGATTGGGTGAGCCATCGATGATGGTATCGATGGCTCACTCACTGAGTTCGCAAAACTCACCCAAAATTTGTAACTATTTTTCAGGACTCAGAAGAATACCCCGTAGGCAATGGGAGTATACCTACTGCATGTGAGTGAAGGAAGAGGTCGGGATCAGTTGCGTCAGCATTCTGTATTTTATTGTTTGTGTAAATTGTATTCCACAATTTTTTGTAAAATAATGCTTGTATTTGTAATGGGCCCCGATTGGCTATTGAAATTATAATGATTGTAATGGGTTGACTGAAAATGTTTACGAATGAAAGTGGACCCAAATGGGTTATTGGTTTCTAAGCATATGATTGTTTTTAAAAAAATTATATCGATTTGTGAATGATTGAGTGCTCTAGCATGCCATCCTCGCGGAGCACAGACTCTGATATCATCATCGATGTCGGGTTCGGGTCTTGCGGGAGTGGGTTGCTACATTTATGCTGCTGGTCTACATTCTTTATGTCTTCCTTTCAAGATGGACCCACTTAGACCAAAATCAAACTCAGGTTATGTTATTAGTGCAATGGATGTTAATGGGCTTATACAGACATTATTAGGGATAGGGAGGTAGAACAAAGTAACTATTATGGATGTTACTATGATAGCCCCTTTCATGTCTAATAGTTATTTAGTACCTTTCCAGTTGAATGTTTTGTTCTTTGTGATGGATTTGTTAAATTTTGAATATTATGATATGCAAGAGAACAAGTTGAACAGTTTTTACTAAGGAATTTACAATTATTAACTGCTGAGACAACTAAAGATGTGGAAGATTCCTAGGCTGGGGAATGCATGATTGTTTTTAGAGCTTTTGAATATAGTGAAAGATTGCATCTTTTACTACATATTAGATTTGCTAAGTCTTCAAGTATCTAGTCTGTTATGTTTTTAAATTTTTTTTAAGACTTCTTTTTTTTGTTTTGATCAGATTTGCTTATGATTTCTAGGAACTATTTTTTATTTTCCTGTTGAAATGCTTGTAAAAATTTCAGTTTTAGTAAACGAGAAATTAGACTAGTTTAGTCTCACTTCTCTTTTTTTTTCAAACTTTTGTTTTCTAAAACCAATAGATTGGTATCAGAGCTCTCAAAGATTTTTAGGGAGCTTATGAGGGAGAATTAAAAGTTTTTAAGAAAGCCTACCAAGTTTCCTAAGTAGTTTTTTTCCAGAACCCTTAACTCACATTCAAATATAGCCTTTAGTAGTTTTTCCTTTCTTTCCCTCTTGTTTTTTAAGGAGAAAACTATCAAATCTAGGTTGTCAAAATGAAGTCCTAATTGCAAGCCTTTTATCTGTAGGATGTGGTCGAAACTGATAGAAATCTACCTTCATTGCTAAGCAATCCAACCTTGAATCAACTCAAAAATCACAATGAGGAAAGAACCATGAAGTACAAGGCAAAGACTTGTATTCATCGATCAGTTATAGATTCAATTTTCACAAGAATAATGGCTTATGGGACACTAAAATAGGCTTCGGATGCACTCAAGGAGGCATTTCCAAGTAACGAAAAAACTAAGAAGATGTAAATTATGAATCTTAAAAAAGAGTATTGAGTTTTTAAGCAAGAAGGAGACTGAAACAATAAAATAATATTCTAATAGACTCCTGTCCATTGTGAACAAGATTAGGTTGATAGGTGAGGAGTTTCTAGACATTAGGGTTGTGGAGAAAGTGTTATTGAGCTTGTCTAAAAATTTTAAAGGAAAGATCTCATCTCTTGAAGGCTTTAGAGACCTTACACAAATTTCTTTGACTTAGCGTATTAATACTTTGCAAGCTCAAAAGCAAAGAAGGCCCATGAGAAAAGAAATTGTGACCAAAGGAGCATTCTAGGCTAAAGAAAAGGAGCAAATTCAACAAGGTGAAAGAAGCCAAAGGTAGCATTGTAACAAGAAAAATAAGAAGGAAGTGACAGCAGCAGAGAAGGGGGAAAGGAACAACAAATATACTCCATGTTCACATTGTAAAAAATCAACTCATTTGGAAAAATAATGCTAGTTTAGACCTAATATTCAGTACGAATCTTGCAACCAAATGGGTCACATGGAGATTTTTACAAAAACAAGTAGAAAAAGGGACAAGAAGCATATGTTGTTAATCAAAAGAAATAGGAGAAGGTCTTTATGGCAACCAATTTTGCAAGCAATTGTAGCAATGAAGCTTAGCTAATCTCCAGTGGTTGTACTCATCATATGAGATTTGATGAGTTCATGTTCAAAGATCTTGATATAACATAATTTTCGAATGTTAGAGTTGGAAATGGAGAACATATTGATGTCAAAAATCAAGGGATTGTGGAAATTGAGACTCCTTCAGGTACAAAACTTATCTCAGATGTATTGTGTATGCCTAAAACTGAACAAAATTTGTTGAATGTTAGGCAGTTACTTGAAAAGAATTATTATGTGGTATTCAAAGATAAAACTTGTGTCATATATGACACTACTAGCTATGAATTATTCTCTGTAACGATGAAAGGGAAGAATTTTCACTTGAATTGGTTCAGGCTAATACCTGTACATATTCTAGCTTATTGGACTAATCAAATCTTTGGCACAAGAGGTTGGGATACTTTCATTATGCTGCACTTAATTATACGCATAAGAATATGCTTATACAAGATTTTCCTATTGTTGAATGAGACGGTGTCTATGAAGTTTGTCAAATGGAAAAACAATCTAGGTTGTCATTTTCTCATAACAACGCTTGGAGGGGAACAGAAAAGCTCGAACTTATTCTCAAAGATGTGTGTAGTCCAATGAAAGCCTTATCCGATTAGGTATTATATAGCATTTACTAATGATTTTAGACAATTTTTTAGGTTTACTTCGTAAAACACAAATTTGAAGTTGATAAGGTATTTGGGAAGTTTAAGAATTTGGTTGAAAACTAGAGTGATTACAAAAATCAAAGTTATCAGGTTTGATAATATAACTTAATATAATTATGAAAATTTTAACAAGTTTTGTGAAGATGTAGGCATTGAACATTGGCTGACAGTCACTTACACAATGCAACAAAATGGCACAAGTGAGAGAAAAAATAGGATGGTTGTGGAGATGGTAAGGTGCATGCTATTTGATAAGAAGATGCCTAAATGTTTTTGGGCGGAGGCTGTCAATGCTGCAGTTTACTTACTCGATAGACTGCCTACAAAGGCATTGACAGAAAAACTCCATTTAAAGCATAGTTTGGCTATAAACCTTCTTTTGAGAATATGAAGATGTTTGGGTGCATTTGTTACACATATGTTCTTGATGTGAAAAGAGACAAGCCAGATTAGAAAGTTAAAGTTAGGATTCTTATCAACTATAGCAACATCACTAAATGGTACAAGGTCTACTAGCCCTTAACAGGAAAGGTGACAGTCAGTAGAGATAATAAATTTAATGAACTAGCTTCTTAGAATTGGAACAGATCATAAGTAAAAAATGCAAAAAAATAAGAAATCTAATTTAGAAGGAGAAGCTAGTGATTTTCTTGCTGATGTTCTAATTAAAGGTACAAGATTGCTCTCCAATATTTATTAAAGATGTAATGTAATGTTATTGTACTTGAGCCTGTAGGTCATAAAGAGCCAACAAAGGATATAAAATGGATTCCTACAATAAAGGAGGAGCTGAGAATGTTTGGAACAAAATTAGAATTAGGTTTTAGTAGACAGACGAAGTCACAAGAAGCCAATTGGAGTATAATGGGTGTTCAGAACCAAGCTATATTATGATGGTTCTGTCAACAAAAGTAAAGTAAGATTGATGTTTAAAGGGTATGCTCAGCATTTTAAAGTGGATTTCTATAAAGTGTTTACACCATTAGTATGACTTGACACTATAAGGATGATTTTGCCCTTGTAGCTCAAAAGGAGAGTATAATTTATTAGCTTGATGTCAAATTATCCTTTGTAAATGGCTACTTGGATGAGGAGATTTATGTCAAGCAACTAGAAGGTCTTATAATTAAAGTAGAAGTAGACAAGGTATATTTGCTCAAAAAAGCCTTATATGGCTTAAAAAAAGCTCAAAGAGCCTAGTATAGTAGAACAGATAATTACCTACTATATATTAGTTTTGAGAAGAGTCTAAGTGAATCAAATTTATATGTGAAACCCGTAGATAATGATCTAATTGTATATTTTCATATGTTGATGATTTGTTTGTGATAGGAAGCTATTTAAATTTGGTGCAACAATTTAAAGGTAAAATGATGGAGGAGTTTGTGATGACTGATTTAGGAGATATTTCATACTTTCTTTGTATAGAAATACATCAATCATAATAAAGGATTTTCAATAGAGAACAAAAATATGCAAAAGAGGTGCTTAAGAATTCAACACGGAGAATTGTAAGTCTGTTAGTACTCCTCCAATGTAAAATGAAAAGCTAAGCAAAGATGATGAAACTGAGAAGGTTGATGAAAGGCATTACAGGAGTCTCATTGGTTGCTTAATGCATCTCATGGAAACCAAACCTGATATAATGTATCCTGACAATTTGTTGTCCAAGTTTATGTATTGTACTAGTAAATTTCATCTCAAAAATCTTAAAAAAGTGACTAGATACATTAAAGAGACTATGGATCTTGGGATTTGGTTTTCTAATAGTGATTGGGTAGGATCCTATGATGATATGAGAAGTAATAGTGATTGCAAGTCTGTTAGAACTCCTATGATGTAAAACGAAAAGGTAAACAAAGATGATAAAGTTGAGAAGGTTGATGAGGGGAATTACAATTATGGGAGTCTCATTGGTTGTTTAATGTATCTCACAGTAACCAAACCTAACATAATGTATCCTGTCAATTTGTTGTCCAATTTTATGCATTGTGCTAGTGAATTTCATCTCAAAGCTGCTAAAAGAGTGATTTGATACATTAAAGGCACTATGGATCTTGGGATTTGTTTTTTTTTATAACGATTGGGTAGGATCCTGTGATGATATGAGAAGTACTTCAAGGTACCTATTTAATTTTGGTCCAGGCTATTTCTCTTGGAGCTCTAAAAAGTAGGATGTTGTTGCTCAATCTATAACAAAAGCAAAATATGTTACTGCTACAGCTGCTGTAAATCAAGCTTTATAGTTGAGAATGTAAAACCCCGAACGTTTCCTTTCATTGAATATCAATTTTTATTTTCGGTGAATAATGTTTCTGGATGAATAGTGAATTTAGGCAAATAGTAATTTTATGGACTTAACCCCGAAATATTGAAAATTATCCTAAAAAGGTATTAGAGCCTAATGATACTGAATTGATAAAAAATAAGTCTAATTGGATGTATTTCAAGTGTTCTGAAAGTTTACAACTAAAATGCCCCTTTTGAAAAATGATGAGTATTAATGATTTAAATCCCATTCGTTTTTTAAAGAATCCAATCAATAAGTATTGTCCTTAATTAGAGTATTTCATAGTCAATTTCATAATAAGATTGTTGTGGAATATTTTCATAATTTAATTCAGCTATGAATTAAATTCATTAAAGGGCAATTTGGTCTTTTTATATAGTGTGAGTGGATTAATGAATTATTAGAGATAACCAATTAGAGAGTGACATGTGAATCATTAATGGGGAGTATAAAAAGCAAAAAGTAACACAAATTGCTTCATTCTTTTAACATAAATGTGAGAGACCAAAAACAAAAGAGAAAATAAGAGACACCAATACGAAGTTTAGACCAAAGAGAAGAAGAAGAAGAGTGAAGTCGTTTCTTATGGGTTTTGAGTTGGATTTGAAGAGATCTTGATCAAGCCTAAGTATTCATCAATTACCTAAAAGATTGGAGGAAAAAGTGGTAAGTTTTCCTAGCTTAAATTTCCCTTTTTTTTTGGGTTTTGAGTGGGATGGATGTGTTTAAGATCAATAGTGATTTTGGACTTGTCATGGAGTAGATAATAAGCTTAGAAGTATTTAAGAGTTGCAAATAAGAAAGTAACCTACGAAATCTGTTGGACCCCGTCTCCGAAGCCCAACATTCGGACCCACACAGCATAGGAGGCCCATAACCGAACACATATACTAAC
>JAOQMR010000211.1:20494514-20509489 GCA_027563865.1 Erythroxylum pelleterianum | reverse complement strand
CAGGCACAACCAAACTCCAACAGCTTCACAATATATTACAAAGATATATAAATGGTATTATATCTGTGATACAAGAAAAAAATAAATAGAAAAATTTAATATCTAATATTAAAACTAAAAAACAAAGAGTAAAAATATATTAAAAAATCAGAAACTTTACCTTTAAATTATACTTAGAACTTAGAAGACAGAATTGTCAAATTTTTTGCCGCTAATTTTTGAGTTGGAGTATTTTAAATACATATATTGATGAAAATAAAAAATTAGAAAGTAAAAGTATACTTAAATATTTCAAGACTATTTATAAATATGAGGACCACAAAATTATCTTTACTTTACAAAAAAAAATGTTATAATGCTATAAGCTAACGTTAACGTTAAAGCCATTACGTTGGCTTAAAACTTTAAAACATATTAGTGTATTGTTGTGCATCTAAGAGTCTAGAAAGGGGGCTCATTAAATGACTATAACGTTGGCTTAAAACATAATAGTGTATTGCTAATTTGCTATGCATATAAGAGACTAGAGAGGAGGCTGGGGCCCCCTCTCATAGTAGGCACTGATCATAATTATAATTCACTTATCTAAAATCTCAATTATTTATGCAAATTTAATTATTTAGGTTTAAATAACAATTAACTTAAATTAATCACTGCCTAACACTAAATTGTAACTGACCAATTTCGTTTTGTAGCTTTCTATGCAAAATAATGACAAGTGTGGCACTAGACTCAACTTGCAGTTTGAAGCCAATCCTAGCCTCTTTCACATTTCCGATAGATAGGGGCCTTTCTATTTGCATGTCTAGAGCATTTTATGTCTCGATGCCAACTTCTCCACTTTTTCTACATTTTCTAGGCTATGTTTAGTTGAACATAAAGTTTTTAACGAAATATAATGTAATATAATAGAATAGAATGAATCAACTTTTCTACTTTTCCAACATCTTTTAGGTTATGTTTGGTTGGACGTAAAGTTTTTAATGGAATGAAATGTAATAGAATATAATGGAATGAAATGAAAATAAATGTAATATTAAAAAATTGTTGTTTGAGAGGAATAGAATGGTTTATAATGTAATATAGTAAAATGTTGTTTGGATGAAGGGTTTATAATGTAATATAATATAAAGTTATTTATCATTTTACATTCCATCTTAAACCATTTAAATCGGAAGTTTTTCATTTTTACTGTTTAGGATGAAATGAGATGTAATATGAAGCCCTCCCCTTTTATCTCATTTCATTATAAACCTTCCTCCTAAACGATGAAATAATATTACATTATATTAATAAACTCCCAGTCAAACATTGCCATAGTGTTACTGACTTCTTATGTCTTCTTTAAAGTTGTTACAATTCTCTATTCTTCCAAATGACTTTAAAGTCTCCTCGATTAGATAATTGTGGAGAAAATGACACCTAATTTTGTATTTTCTTCTCAAAATCATCAACTACAAGATAATGAATTAATCGTAAGAAAACATTATAAAATTCATATTAAACATCTTATACAAGTGTTATACTAAGTAATTTAACTCCAAATAATATTTAAAATACCAACGTATCAAATTCTCCCATACTCAACTTATTGTTTGTCCTTAAGCAATTAATAACAACTAAACTCTAACTACTATCCTAAACTCAACTATCATAATAGTAATCCCATTTTTGTATATGTACAGTGATATTTAACATATGCAACAATCCTATAAACCCCTAGATATCCATAGTAAAGAAGTTATAGTCTCCTGAGGGTTTATTTTAATCTGATCCATAAACATTGACCTAAGCTCATTAGTTAGTCGTGCAATTAACAACATAAGATATACAAATTCAAGTCATAATTTAATTTCAAAACTTAATCATATAATACTTGTCATGTAAATCATAATCCAAACATGACAAAATAAATATTATTCCACCTCCTTTATCAAGTTCAAACACTTGAATTTGATATGTCTTCACAAGGTACTACTCTTTTATATAAGTGTTTAAAATTTTAGTAAGGTATTCTTATCATCTTCTATTGAAAGAGAAATTCCCATAAGTTTGAAAATTATTTAATCTCTACTACTTAAATGGATATATGCAACTATAAATCAAAAGGACTTGAATAAGATCATAATGGGGCCGAAGGGTTAAATAAGCTAATAAAGGAAAAGGAATGAAGGAAATAGCAATGTTCACAATTAGGAAATCAATAACAAATAAATTAAATGAAAACATCAATCTTCACTTCAGTGACTCCTCAAATTTTTGCAGCCACCTCTTTTTCTTCATTTTTTAATTACAAGATCTATACTAATCAATTTAAATACTTTATATTTTTTCTTTTCTAATTTTTTCTTTATTTTTATATTGGAATGAGATTAGCCTATTTATTGACATTCTCGTACACTTTACCATCTTTCCTACACTTAATTTTTTGTATCTCATTCCTAAACATATCAAAACACAAGTAAAAAATCTACTAATCATAAATTAACGAGTAAATACTCATTTTTCTTTTAGGCTTAAGGTTTTTCTAAGAAAAGGTTACCAATAAAAAACTTCATATTACCAAAAAAAAACTTCATATAAGGCTCAAAGGGGCTTACTAATGGATCGATGTCTAAAGGTAGGTTATTTGGCTCAAACTTAAATCTAAATACTTTTATCCTTTTAATGTCTGTACACATCATACACATAATTTTTAAAACGTAGTTAAAGTTCTAAAAAAGTTAAAATCAAAGAAGGTGTCCTCACAAGAAAGAAAAATTTTGTAGGAAGGCCTAACTCCTCACAAGATCACTCAAATCAAATCAAAGTATAATCGCTTTACAAATTTAGTTTCCTAGCATTCGCAAAGTAAAGATTTGCATAGCAATTACTTGATCATATTATAAACTTATTTTTAAAATCAATCTCAACTTAAAATCATGCATAAGCCTATGTCATCAACTAAAGTTGCTAATAAGTTCACACATAAACTAATAAGAAAACTAAAACATAAAAATTTTGAAAATTTTATGCAATTATATCAAGCTTTAATCTACCCCTCATACTTAGGATAATATTATTCTCAATATTGTGCATTAAAAGCAAAGTAATAAAAAAATTCAGAGAACTCCCTGAAAACTTGGATAGCTAAAATGAAAAATTTTCGTCATGAAGTACTATGTCGTGCCCAGAAAATCCAATATGCATTTGAATTTTTAATATTCTCAGTCAACAAACTAAACTAAAAATTAGAATTAAAATTAAAATCAATTAAAATAATACATAATTAAAATATCCTAAACGTCTTAAACCTAACTACATATATGTATGTATGTATGTAGGCCCCTATAGAATTTAGCATGTGCTCATATCTTTAACATCTTTACGAAGGCTATCAATCGATGACGCTAGCTATTACATTAAAAAAAATTGCCCTTTGTGGCCTAACAACTACCCTAATCCTTTATCTCCTCTCCTTGCTCTTCAGTATCTTCATCATTGTCATCCTGACAGTCAGTGTGAATTAATCCACCTGTTATTCTCCCTAACATAACCAATTAATCTCATTCAATCATCATTGATGTAATTGGCTTCTCTAGTCTTCACAATTCTAAAATCAAAGAGGTTCACCCATTTCTTCTCTGATAGTTTTTCTTTAAAAAATTAAAATGGATTAAAAAGAATAAGAGTTTAGTACAACTATTATCCTACTAACAGGATATCAAAACACAAACCAAACAACATCATAGACTGTAGAAACATCACCGTGTACAACCCACCCTCTAATGTATTCTTGGAGCTTCTGAAACAAGTTAAGTAAAAGATCCCCTTTTTAATGTTTCACCAGAAGCTTCCTAATTAGGGCTCCAATGTCTTCGTCGTCAGCATCTCCAGGTGGTTGTGGAGGTAAGATCTTTCTAGTTTGATCCTCGTAACTTCTTCTTCTCTTTCTGTCTTCACTCTCTTTCTCTTCTTAGGAAACATGAAGGGTCTTCCTGTGTGTTTGCGCTTCGACTACTACCTCTCTTCTCCCGACTGCAGATCTTCAACACCTGCGGAGGATCTAACGTAACCATCTCGTAGAGGAGGGCTTCGTAAGGTAATAACTTATTAAACTCCTTCAGAACTGTTGTACATGTTATAACTGGCTAGATTAGGTTGTGGAAATACTGCTCTACTTACTGGGTATTCTAAGATTCTCGTTAGAGTCTCCAAGAAATAACTAGTCTCACGTTGCATTTCTTCTCCAACTAGTTTATGATCAGTTGTTCTTTAATATTATTAGAGATGATTTCTGTTAGGGCAGGTATGCCTCTTTCCCTTTTAGCAAATCTTCTGTTATTCCTCTCCCCCCAGATCTCATGAATACATATTGTAAATGCTACCATGTAAACATCTTTGTCATGTTTGGGTGGATGGTTTTGTAGTATCTCTTGGATAATGTCATTCAGATTGTTGTGATGGCTATTGAGTACATATAGAGATGCAACTTGCCTCCATACTCTATTAGAAAAATCACAACTGAAAAATAGATGGTCCCTGCCCTCATCATCTAGTTTGCAAAGTATACATCTTTTAGAGGAAGGGTGGAATTTTAGTCTAGACATAATGCTTAGTCTATCCTTCATGACTAACCAGCTCAAGAAGCTGGCTTTTGGCTTGATAGTATTTTTCCAGATTAACTTACCCCATCCAACTGTAGTTATTATCCCATACTTCAGTTGTTTTGCTTGCCTATTTATTATGTCGCTTACAACTAGTCCATTCCAAAAGTATGTATCCTCTCCTTCATTGTATCGATACTGTGCTATCAATAAAGTTTTGATCTCCTCATAGGAAAAAGCCTAGTTACCATTAGCAATTAACTCTCGAACTTTAGCTTTTTTGATAATCTATCCAGAGTATCCCTAGCGATCGGATGGTGAATTAGAGCTCCCTGACTTGTCCAATTGTCATACCATAAGGAAATTCTATCCTCTATCCCTATTTTACAAGTAATATGATGTTGTACTTCCTCCCCCAATCTAAGAATTTGGTTAAAGAACCATGAAAGTTGTCTCTTTAATATATAGGTATGCTCCCGTTTAACCTATAATGATTCTTTCTCACTTAAAATTCTCCACAATCTTTTCAACAGTAAGCATTTGATGCATCTACCAATGGACTCCAAGCCTAGTCCTCCATTTGCTTTAGGTTGACAAATTTGATTCCAATTGACCTTAGCCATCCCTTTTTCTCGTTTCCCCTTACTCTATAGGAAATGTTTCATCATTTTTTCCACAGTTTTGATTATCCCCTTGGAGAGGAAAATATGAGAACACCAATAGGTATTCATAGACATAATAACCGATTTTAGGAGCTAAAGTTTGTCTCCGTAGGATAATGTTTTGTTCATCCATGAATCTAATCTCCTTTGTATCCTTTCAATAAGGGGTTGGTAAATTTGAGTATTCTCGAAGAAATAAGGATACCTGAATAAGTGATAGGAGGCTCTTAATTACCTATTCCAGCGATAAGAGAAATATCATTGGCTAGGTGTGTAGCACTCTTCGGTAATATGACGAAACTTTTTAAAAAATTGATGCTCAAGCTCAACATCTCCTTAAAGCTTTGTAAGGTATTCATTAGTACCATAATTGAGGGGATATCAGCCTTACTAAAATGGATTAGATCATCTGTAAAACATAAGCTGGTTAGTGAAAGCAACTTACACTTGGTCTGGAACTTGAATTCTGGAGTCATAAAGATCTTATATTTCAGCATGAGGGAAAGAGTCTCCATGCAGATTAGAAATAGGTAGGAGAAAGAGGACCCCCTTTCCTAAGTCCCCTTTTGCCTTTAAAAAACTCAATGGGACTGCCATTGATCATGATTCCAAAAGAAACCGTAGAAATACACTATTTTATCCAATTGATAAAAATATGAGGGAAACCCATAGCTTCCATAATCTGCAGTAAGAAACCCTAACTAACATTATCAAATGCCTACTGGAGATCAAATTTTAATGTGCAATTTTGAGGGGATTTTCATCTTGTGTATCCCTTTAGAAGTTCCTGCAAAATTAGGATATTGTCCCCAATATTTTGTTTGCTTAAGAATGATATAGTGTAGCACAAATTTTAGTCTGCTATCCAGTATTTTAGCAATAATCTTGTAGCTGAAGTTAGTGCATGAGATAGACCTAAAATCGCTCCATGTAGTAGTGTTATGAGTTTTTGGAATTAAGCACAAGGAAGTCTTATTGATCTCTTTGAGGATTACTCCTTTTTTGAATAATTCATGTACTGCTTCTTTCGTAATATTCCCCATTGTATTCTAAGTTTTATGATAGAAGAGTCCATTCACTCCATCTGGTCTAGGAGCCTTTGACCTATTCATTTTAAAAACCATTGCTTTTATCTCTTAATCTATGACATTCCTTGTTAAGAGATCCGCTTGATCTTCAGGAATTTTAAAAGAAATAAACTTCTTGAGATCCTCACAGCAAGAACTAGTATTACCTTCAAATCCTATAATCTTTTGGAAGTGTTTCAAACCATCTTGAGCAATTACAGCTTGCCCATACAAGATCTCCCCTGATTCTGTTTTATCGAGGTGATCCTGTTGACATTTCTCCTAGCCTTAATGGTATTTAAGAAGAATCTAGTGCTTTTGTCTCCTTCCATGATCTAGTTGACTCTGGATCTCTATCTTAATAAAAGAGCAGTGATTATCAACTGCTTGCATGTAGGACTTCAATGCTTCCTCCCCCAAAATAATCTCATCAGTAGGATTATCAGCTAGTGCTTTCTGTAAAAGTGAGAGTCGATGCCTAGTAGTTTCTACCCCTTGCATTGTGCTAGAAACTCTACTTCCATTTACTTTCTTCAATTCCTGCTTAATAGCATTTAGTTTTTTTCAAGCAGATGAATTGTTTAACACTAGTCACTTCTACCTCCATTCCCTTACCGACTGCTTCTTGGAAACCTTCTACATTGATCAGGAAATTGTTAAACCTGAACAGGTACTTTAAATAAACCTTTTTTAATAGATTGACCACTCCATATTCACCAAAGCCCTATCCAATTTATTTATAATAAACCAATTTAAGCACTGCTTATTGGTCCAAGTAAATCTATGAACCTCATATTTTAAGTTGAAAAGTTCCACATCTTTAGTGTAATCCAGCAAGTCAGTATTATAGTTGTGTAATTTACAGTTTCTTTCAGCTTCAAACTGGTATATAGTAAAGTTGAAATCGCCATTTATGATCCATAGACCACTAGCTGTTCTTTTAATTCTTCTCATAGAATTCCATAGGTCCCTTCTTTGAAATGCAGTATTATGATCGTAGACAAAAGGGGCCAACACTGAAGTATGCTCCGTTGTAAACTATCTTCTCTGATAGTTGACTAATTAATATCAAAAACATAATTTTTTTTAATCTTGTAACCCATGTTGAGCCATGTCATTTATGGATTGCATTATTAATGATGACAGTTAAACTTGTAGCACCTTGCCTAAACCATTGAAGAGTAGATCCGTAAGGTATAAACTATAGTCCAAATTTGGTTTAACAACTGGACTAAGGCTAAACATTGTGACTTATGATGTAAACCACTAGTTGAGGATGTATAACTAGGTGGTTACATAAGTAGTGCATTTATCTAGTATAATAAGTGATACCAATCCAATCCTATATAGTGCATCCCTCTAGTTCCATTTATTATACCTTAATGGCCTCCTGGTGTGAAAACTCAATCTCCTACTCTTTGATGGCAGCTTGAGATGTTCCTCATTTATCTCATCTGAAAGTATAACTTTAGTGTCGTAGATGTATAAGTGAGTAAATGGCCAATGGTTTTGGTTTAGACTTGTTTCTAAAATTATCATATAATTCTTTTATTGCCTTCGTATAATAGTTTGCTTACAAAGTCAATAAATGATCCCGCTATAGACTTTGAAGCCTGTTTTGAATCTTAAAGATTCTATCAATTTCCGGGATTATGGTCTTCTTAATGAAAAGATGATTATTACTCCTTTTTTTCTACCATTATTTGTTTTTTGAATTTTTAAACCTTGAAATATCCTCTGAGGGGATGATGTCAAAGAATAAGTAGGAACCTTTACCTTTTATCCCTTCTCTTATATCTTGGAGGCATTCTTCATCATTTAATCAATCAATAATACCATAATTCACATTTTTCACTCCACAATTTTAAATCACCACAATAATTCCAGCAACCACTTAACTAAAATATCAAGCACAATGTAGCATAATCCACGCAAATCTAAAATGCTAAGCCAATATCCTCACCATTTCATAAGAGTAATATGCAATCCATAACTTTTCTACTCTCAAGTTTAATACTTATTTTCAGTGCATTATTACCATAAAACTAGAAAGAAAACTTATTTGGACATTAGAGAACTCAAAATATGTAATGTAATATCTCCTAAAACTCATTGAATGCACAATTCCCAATTTGTGTTTCCCTAGTATAAAAATCTACTAAATAGGTAATGATATGCTATTTCAATATACGAGTTTGATGTTTTAGGGATAGATTTGGTGTTTGTAAGGTTATATCTTGTGTTTTAAGTCAAAATGTAGGTGAAAATAAGGGATGAAAAAGCACTTATTATGAGTTAACCTAAAAATTTTAACTCTTCTTTTCTTTTCTTTTACTTCATTTTTTAATTTCTTTACTAATTCTTATTTTCATTTGTAGATAATTTTTTTGGATTTTTACCTCACTAAACTTACATAAAATTAGGATAGAATACTAAACTTTAATTACCCTATTTGATTGAGATTAATTTCTTTATTGTTTATCATGGAACGTAATGCTATGTTTAAGTGTGATTAAACTTTCTAAAAGTTTTCATTAGTTTTTATGTTAACTTAACATAGTTTCTTAGTTAAATTTTCAAACATTTTTAGATTATATTTTTTGAGTCCCGACTCTAACCTTGATTACTGACTTGCTATTAACTCATTGAGGAAAGCCATTCATCACGTTCTGGTCACACCCGTGATTTAGCGCTTTATCTTATGGCTAGGGACAAGTGATGGTTTTCCTTGTACAATAGACCCAGTAGATTCAATTGATTAAGGGTACAGTCGAGTGACTACGTCCCTCTCACTTCGCTCGAACTTCACGTAGTCCACCCTGAGAGAGAGAGAGAGAGAGAGAGAGAGAGAGAGAGAGAGAGGGGCAAGACTTAGTCGAAAGAAGATAGAACATTCAATATAAAACATAAAGCGAGGGTTATAGGGGATAAATGGTGCTAATTTGCAAGGTGAGATAAACACTAGTGTTAAATAGCATAGGAGAGTGGTTGTAGGCATAATACAATCACCAGTAGAATGGGAAGTATTTATAGTGTCAGTCTCAAGAGTTTTGATAATAACGAAACCTAAATGCTACTATTTATTTATTATTTTGATGAGAAATAATATGAGAACAATATATAATCATAAACTCAAGAAGATAATCAATGAAGATTATAAAAGAAAAGATAAAGTTTGCAACTTACAATTGAAGATCAAGCTAAGAACAAAAGAAGATCAAAGCTCATCAATGTTATTTTATATTTTGTATTATTAACTAGAAGCTCACTTTGGTCATTTGGTAACCTCAATAGCTCTCACTATGCATAAAAATTTCATCTTACTTTGATGCATGAGTATTTTGCAATCATTAATAGGTGTTAAAACTTTTATTTTTTGAAGAAAAACCTCTTAATGTTCAAACACTCTTTAGGGAACATTTTGTAAAGAGTTTAAATCATAAATGTATTTAGAGAACACATTATTTCTATACGTTCTCTAATTATTTGAGCATTTATTATCTCGTTTTAAATGAGAAAAACTTTTTGATATTATCAATGTGGTAAAGTGAGCCATTTTAAATTGCAGGCTTCCATTGGGGTTATTTATTATTGTATTTTAGGGTGTTCAAATTGGCATTGAGGTTTCTCTTCATTTTGTAAAAAGTAAAGGAAAAAATAAAAAAAATAAAAATATAACTAAGATTAACAAAAATAGAAATTATGAACTTTCTTGGAAAAAGCATCAAAAACTTAATCTAATTTGAATCTTCAAGCATATAGAGTCAATTGTAGCAAGTTTATAAAATTGAAGTATTTCAGAATATTAAATCCCACAAGGAACTATGTCACTATAATTATTAATCCTAGTTAAACAATAAATTAAATAAAACTATATTTAAGAAGAGATAATTAATCTACAAAACTAAACAAAGTGTAAATCAAATAATGAAAGAAAATTATTAAAAAAACATTAAGGTTTTGTGGTTCACTTATAAGGAATTCCAATTGTCATATAAGTTTGATTATCTAGGTTAAAATAATAATTAACCTAAGACATCTATAGCCTCTCGCGAGTCACACAAGTATATTTAATTAGATGACTGCTATCTTTTGATAGGAAATTTAATCTAAATAAATTCATGAAACATAATTAATCTATTTAGCTATCACAATAGTCTATAATACTTTATTTTTCTATAGCTAAATTATTTATTCTCCTATTGTGCAAAACATATTTCACCTCTTAGTCCATCATATAATTTTTAAGATTGCATATATGATTATCAAGCATAAACTCATCAATTAAGAATAAAGAGAATAAATTCAACTAACCAAATAATGTATAAAAATTGAAGAATACTTATAAGCTACATCTTTGACCCTAACTAGGGCATCTAGCCACTAAACATAATAAAAACCAAATACAAGAAAATAAATCTCTACATAAAGGAAAGCATAGAAGAAAGGATGGATAGAAGTTATCATTGGCTCCCCTAATCTTGCTTTGAATCTTCCTCAAATTGCTAAGAAAGACTGAAACTAAGAAAAACCAAATAAGATGGCTCTCAAAGCTTTCCAAAAGTTCTCTAAGTTAACCCTAATATAAGTATTTATAGTTAGGGTTACAAAAGTAGAGTCTTAAATTGTTTGGACTTGATAAATAACACATCCTCATAATATGTGCCTGAGAACCAAGACCAACATCAATACTGATGTCAATTTTGTTCTGCAACTTTTAATAATTATGAGTTAATGTGTTACTAGTGCCTAACATTAAGTTATAATTGATGTTAATTTTGTTTTGTAACTTTTTCCATAAAATAGTTACAAGTTTGGCACTAGACTCAACTTACACTCTAACGTTGGTCCTATTTTATTTTTTAACATTTACAACCATCATGAAAGATAGACACCTATCTCTATGTATGTGTGAGGTATGTTATGCCTTGTTTACCAACTTCTCTACTGTTTCAATCTTTTGACTAAGAATTGACCTTCATGTCTTATACAAAGTTATTATTCATCTTCTTATTTTCCGAACGACTCCAAAATCTCCTTGGTTAAGTAACCATGGAGAATTTTATACTCAATTCGATATTTTCTCCTTAAAATCACCACCTAAAAGACAATAAACTAAAACATGCTACATAAGTGCCAAATACAAAGTAATTTAACCCCAAATATATAAAATATTGATTTGTGTCTTTAAAGAGAAACCTTTATATAAAGTTTGAACTATATGATTTACATACTAATGTTGCCTCCTAGTAAAGTTATGAAGAAGTAAGGCTTACAGGATATTACTACAAAAGCATATAGAATATAGTCAAAAACATCAAAATACAATACAAGCTTCCATGTCTCTTATTATTAATTGATATTATGTGAAATATTAGTCAGATTATTTATAGAACTAAAGTTGTACGACCTAACATAATAATAAGCTATGAAATTTTTAAGCAGTAACCTTTGATAGAAATCCCCATTTATCCTTATGTAGTTATACCAATAAAGTGAACATGGTAGAGGCAATTATAGATAGTAACTATAGAATTTCAAGCAAGTGATTACTTAAAGAAATTATATTAAAATTTGAGCTTATTTAAACACATCATATTAAAGGGTAGAGAAAAAAAAAGTGGATTTTTCTTTATTAATTTGCAAAAAACAAATAAATAAAGTTCATCTAAGTAATTCATTCACAGGATTTAAAGGGAGCCTAAATTAGTTGCATAAAAAAAGAATAATACAAAATATAAAGACTAAAAAAAACCAACACTAAAAGAAAATGGGTAACTAATTGCTATAGTTACGATTGCCAATAGTTCACACCACTTCATCTACATATAAAAGTCATTATTTAAATTGTACTCAATTATAAAACAATTTTATTAAATGGATGCATGATAATATATATATATACACACCTTTATCACCAGATATTACTAGAAAAAAGCTTTCTATTAGATGAGTGGTTTATATTGTATTCACATTCTTAGTATAATATATATATAATATAACAGATGATTGTCAAAATTATAAAAAGTATAAAATTAACATATCATAAAGTATAAAATTTTATTTGAATATTTTTAGTACCCATCCAACTTTGGGCTTAAATTAAGAATTTCACGACTTTAGGATCAAGTCAACTATGATAAAGACTTACTATTTGACCACCAGTACTAAAAACAAACTCAAAAGCAATTGTAAATACTATAATTACTAATATATCTCATACAATTGCTTGCATACTCGAAAATTGAGATCTATTTTTTAACATTTACTATGATAATATATTAAAATGTTCATCAACTGTGGTTATAGTATCCACTTCCAAATATTTATCTAACTTTATCTCACTATAACAAATCTTATTCCTTTTTTCTTTTATAAATTTCTTAAAACAACAACTCAAACTACCAACTATACTTTTTGATGATGATTTAAAAAAAGAATAAGCCAATTCTAAACTACTATAATCCATCTTTTTTTTTCATTTTTGATTGATAAACATTAAATAAATCATAGCAGAAGTGTCTAATAATATCAGCATATTGTTCAACTTGATCACCTGTTGATAAAAAATTGAGTTCCCTCCATCTTATACCTTAGACCAACATAAAAATAACAAACACGATATCACTAATCATAGACTAATAACTGTCAAATTTTCTCATCATTTACTCGTCCATTGTTTAAATCATCTTATTAACATAAAAAGAAATCCACTCAATTAATGCTAGATTAATATCGCACATATTATCAAAAAAATGTGCAAAGTTGGATCCTTTGCTTTAAAAAATAACTCAGTAATAAGGCTAACTTCTCTCAAATTGCTTTGCTAACTCCCATTACTCTTTTATCGACAAATAAATATGTTGAGAATCTCTTTGTCTTAACTTAATAGACATCTCAATGTACTTACTTGCTGATTCTAGAATCTTGAATGTGAAATTCCATCTTGTTGGGCAATCTAGAACCAACTTCTTAATGCATGAAATACGTAATTGTCTTATATTTTTCTTCAAAATTTCAACATGTTTGGGTATTGCAATCTAACATACTATACTATTCTAAATTACCTATATCCTTTCTTTGTTTATCTCCAAGTCACTATCAAGTTCAGTATATATGCAAAAATAACACATAAAATAATCTTACATCCACCAGTAAGCTCTCAACCTATAACTTAGTCTTCATTTTTAGTTATAGCACCATTTGTGCTATAATTATCCAAAGGTATGTCTGTGAGCTTCATGTTGACAGTCTAATCTATTAAGCAATCAACCAATATTGTTATCAACCTTACTTGTATGTGATGTTGGAACATAAATAAATCTCCCATTTAAAAATATAATAAAACATTAATTATAATATAATTAATGAAAACTTTAAAAAGTAAAGAATATTATTATTACCTCAAGATTCAACTGCATAAAATCTAATCACTATTAATATAATGCATCATCACTACTATGTAACATTTTTTAAGTATGGTGTAATGGTAACTCATCTGGGATTACTCAAAGGATATCTTTTAATTCAAATTATTTTATTTTTCATAAATCTTAAAGATTTCGTTCTTCATTGTATTACGAGTTGGAATCTTGAAAGTGAGTTGAAGTGAGGTAACAAACATCTTAAAGTTTTGATTATCAATAATCAAAGGTATATTTATTCTCCATTATCATTTTTGCAAGAATTGTTTGGATCTCTCAAAATCATAAGTCACATGGCAATCATTTTCACTCTTTCCTTTCATTATGCTGGGTTAAAAATTTTGACCTATTAATTACAATTTTCTTTTATTGTAGGAGTCCATGTGTCTTTCCAAATGAGATGTTCAATCTTTAGGACCTTTAGCCAAAATATTATGGAAATACTTACATTCCACCTTATCAGCTCTATCAGTTGATTTAATCTTGAGAAGTGATTCCAAATATTAGTTCTTATCTTCAAAGAACTAGTTTCTTCAACTTGAACTGTTTCTTCGCTGGATCTATAACTAGGTACTTGATTGGAACTCTTCATTGTGTTGCTTTGTGTTATTAAAGGATTAGCTTCATCCATTTAAAACAATTATAAACAAGATAATAATGAAATAATTCAAGCTAAAGATTGTAAAGAGACAAATAGCATAATGTGGGAAAGAATATCAATAGCCTTATTAAACATTCTATAAATGATATAAAGCTTAGTCAATGCATTTAAAACATAAGCAAGCACATTAGAACGCTTACTATAAACTCTGTCTAGCAAAGTTTCAAACCAAGATTTTGAATTCCGTTTAGTACCGATCAGTACGTACCATATCGAACCAAAACTGATATGAAACAACGAATTGGTTGTACCATATTTAAATACCGGTGGATACCAGCTCATTTCGAATGGTACCGGTTGGTACCAACCAGTATTCAAAATATCGACAGGTATCGAAAATTTAAAAAATAGGGGAACTTTTTTGTAAAATTTTAAAAAAAAATTAAAATTTCCCTCGCTCCCTTTTACCTCTCCTTCCCCCCTTTTTCTTCAAAGTTTTTTAATTAGTTATTTTATTTACTTCAACTTTTATAATTATTGTGAATTTTTTTATTTTTGTTTTAAAATAATAATAAATATTTTTATTACTAATAATAATTATAAATTAAATAAAACTTAAAAATAAATTATTTTTA
>JAOQMR010000211.1:20469004-20486599 GCA_027563865.1 Erythroxylum pelleterianum | reverse complement strand
TATATTTTAAATTTAATTATATTTATTAATAATTATTAAATTAATTTTATAAATTAAATTAAAATTGTGATTATTATGATTTTTGGAGACAGGGTTAAAAATATACAGTACAACTATACAATATGGCAATGAACTATTTTGTAATTTTTAAAAGATTCAGGAACTTTTCATAAATTTAAAAAATTACCCGAAACAGTACTTAGTATTAACCGGTACCGATATAATACCGTATATTAGAACCCAATCCGATACCAAATTCGGTATGATATTCATAACATTACTTCAAACAATAATGCAAATGTAGGGCCATCATCACTATATATAATTCATAACATTATACTTTGATATGGAAATAGAGAACTCTAGGTAACACAAACATATGACTTATTTACTAAATTAAAACTTGTCTTATATTTTTTGTTTTGGATTAATTTTATTGTGTAAAATTGAGTGGAGGATTCCTCTATTAAAACAAATCAATCTAAACTTGTTTTTAATCTATATTATAATAAACTCCTTATTTCTTTTATAAGAATGGATATGACACAAGTAGATGATGTATACCTAATACCACAACACTTAAAACTTGAATTCAAAATTGAAATACCCACTTCTTTTCATTAACGTCTTCTTCTCTATTGATTAACAATGAATAATTTTACCAAATTAGCTTTATAAAGGAACCTACCATCATGCATCATTTCAGGAAGTCCTTAGTTGCACACAACTCAAGAAAAATGTATCAAGAATAATATGATATTGATGTGACCACAAGTAAGGGAAGCTCAAAATTTAAACTAAAATTGTTAATAATTCATTAATCAAGATGTTACATATAAGTCAAATACATATCCAACACCATTTTGGGATAGGAAATGGCAATCTTATAACTACAAAGTACAAAGTTGTTAACTAATAGACATAAAAAAATACTTAAAAAATTAAATACCCTACCATCTAAAACATTCTAAACATACAAGTAAATCAAACACTATAAAGTTGTAATCATAGTAAAAGCTAAGAAATAGAGGTGGAAACTAAAATACACTACTTTTAACTAAGAATAATGAGCTAATAATTTGTCTTTTAAGAGATCTTGTTTTTATTACTATTGGTGTTTTTGGCTTTAAGTAGAAATGGTTTGAATCCAATCTATAGTGTCAAATACCCAAAAGGTATAATAAATGAGCTTAATCAGATACCCAAAAGCTAAAACATATGATTTTTAAAGAACTCGTGTAAGATATAAAAAGAGGAAAACATTAGCAGGAAAAAAAGATGATAAGTGCTTGATGGCATAGTCGCTAAGTGAGAAACATAATGACAGAAAAAGTAGAAACATAGCTGCTAGGGCATAAGTGGTTGATATGAGAGTAAAGAGTCTAGAGGTGCTAAGTAATGCCACACAAGGAGAGGAGTTGAAATAAGAAAATGACATCATTTTATTATATAAACAAAATAAAATTATGTTATACTCCTTCCTATTAAAAATAAGTGTCGTTTTAGAGGAATGCACATTTATTAAGAAAGTTAATGAAATGTCTGATATACCCTTATTAATTATATGTTAAAGTTTGAAAATATAATTTGTGTAATCTGTGTAATTAAGATGCGAGAGAAATTAAAGGGTAATTTTGAAAGTAAAATCATAAATATGCATAAAAAGTCACAAACGACACTTATTTTGAATAATTAAAATTCTTGTAAAATGACACTTATTTTGAATAGAAGGGAGTATATGGTTTAAGTTCAAACTTTAGGCTAAAAAAATATGAACCTAACTTAAAGTATGATTAACTCAGACCATATTCATTGACTTAGGTCTAGACTAGTTCAGGGTTGAACCTAAACTCTTCTGCTAATCTTAGACATGATTGTTTTGTTAATTAAATTAATTCAACTTCATTTTTTTATTTGATCTCCCTTGATATGTCATCTACTAGGTGTGACGAGGACTTTTTCAGGTGTAATGGAATTGGACAAAATTGCCAAAGTCCTCATATGACAATCAAGTTTAAGTTTCAAAGCCTAATTTAGGCTTCCTTTATGTTCATCAACCAAAAAGTTTGTTTGTTTTTAAGCGCCTTATTTACTCATATAATCACTCTACAATAAAATTGCTTTAGAACTTCCCAATTGAAGCTCACAACAAGAACTTTCTCAAAAAGCTCTCAACTCTCTTGGAGATGATTAAATGTGCAATATTTGAAATTTCTAGTTGAACTTCTAAGTATACCTTTATATATGCTTACAAGAACTTAAGGACCAAGTAAATTAAACTATCTAATTTTTCCACTAAATCTACCAAGTTAGTAAGAAGTTATCCATTTCAAGCTACTAACTCCTTTTTTCCATATGGAAAATATGTTTGGAAGATGTTAATCCTTTGCCACTTTATTCTACCCACTTTCTTACTAATTAAAGAAGTGCTCCCACTTTGTAAGGTAATGCTTCCATTTTCTTAACCACTATGCCTATGTTCTTTCTATGTGTTGTCATATTGTTGCCTCTTAAATATAAGTTCCTTAATGGGTCTTTAATTTCATCATCTTAGGTCATTCTTGTACGTGGTCCATCCAAGCATATTCATAGTGCATTCATATTGCTTCATGAATAAGTTAGTACCAGTTTGAGCCATCATATAATAAACCTTGATCATTTACATACCTTTCGATCTCTTCTTTGAAGTTAATTGCCTTCATTTATCCTCAATTTTAGTATAACAATATTGCACTATCATCTTTTGGGTCTCCCATCCAATTCTTACCTCTCATCAAAGATTTCTACTAATGTACATTAATGCAAGTCAATGCTCGCCTACTCTTAAGCTTTTATTAATAATGTTCATTTTGCTTGCGTACATGTAGGTATTTACCTTATTCTATCCTTAACATGTCATTTCCATGTTAACCCGAGTGCTACGTATTGACCAAGACATACCAACACTTATATGATTCTATAACTTTGGCTTAAGTGTTTAACAAACCAACCTGAGTAGGAAGCCCTAATTGAAGACACTCCTCCACTAGTGATCCTATTGAAAAATCCTTATCAAAGGATTATAGACAATATTTAGTCTTTGGTTCTATCAATATATCACATACGTATTATTTTTCCCTCTATTTTGGTTTATTTACTTAGACGTTCATTCACAAGGCCCATTACACCTAACATAATTTAATTATTAGGGTATACTTTTTTCATCAAATCCTCACCTCCCTTTCCTTAATCCTTTGAGACCATAGAATTCACTTACTCCTCACTCACCTTCCATTTTGGGCATTCTCAAGAATGAACCTTCATAAATGAAATAAGTAATATCTCATTTTAATTATTTCTTCAACTTTTAGTGGAAAGTTTTACATACCATCTCCTGGCCTTTCTTCGAGCCATTCTAATTTCTGCCATTAGTCTTGTCCTCTTTCAAGTTCATATAGCTGGTGGCATTTGGAGATCCACTAAGGTATTTGTAGCCACAATTACACTTGGAAGGTCTTTCATGTTTTAACTTTTAAGCTTAATTTGTGTTTAACCTTGCAAGTCATTTATGAATTTAAATAACTTGTCCTTGTCTCTAAGTTGTTGTGCACATCTAATATCAAATATGTGAATTTCCTCTCATACTCTTGCATTGAGATGTCTTATTTTTAATCACTTTAAAGCTTCTTTTATGAGTCATAAAGTATTACTAGGGAGGAACTAGTGCATTAGCTCCATCTTCATTTTCTCTTAAGTGTCAATAAGAGGTCTACCTATAGTAAAGTCATATAGATCTGCATACTATACCATAGCTTTGCATCATCCACTACCCATCATTGTGATTGACATTTTTTTCGAATCAAACACTTTTATCATTGCAAAGTATTACTCTATGTGAGAAAATTTTAACTATTTAGCACTCTTTTTTCCATCAAAACTTCTAGCTCTCACACCTTACCAAAGTGCTTTCTAATCAAACTCTTGTTTAATACCTAGATATAACACTTTGAGCATTAACAAATTGTAGCTCATCTCTTTGTAAGCTTTGTTCCTAAACACTCTCTTCACTTCCTAAAGCTTCATCCTCTAAGAAAGGAACCACATCCTCCTTCATTGGTGATAGAGAACTAGTGATTACCTATATTTTAGCAACTTTTTCCAAAAGATTGCTTCCGCCAACCATTGCTCATCAATGAGGCTCTGATACTAGTTATCCTATTTGGAGCTTTGGCATCAGTTGTTTACCAAGTGTCTCTAATATTAGTCATCATAAAGACTTTCTTGAGTATATTAAAATTAAATGAAGTTGTTAAAGTCCTTATATATCACCCAAATTAAATCTTAAAGCCTAACTAAGCCTTCCCTTGTAATTTTTGGCCAATAAGTTCGTTTATTTTTTAATGCCTTAAGCTACTTATGTTTAAGTTTTTTACTTCCACTCATAATATGCAAGTATTTAGTACGTAGATCAATCAAATGGAATAGATAAGAGATTTATATGGCAAAAGCCAACCTTATATGAACTATTCATAATAATCAATACCTTACTCAAGTAACTTCCTCCTTTTAGTACTTTATAATAAAACAACCCAAGAATTTCTTACTTAAAGCTCATAACAAGAACTATCCTGCAAATCTCTCTACTCTCTTATAGATAATTCAATGTACAACAATTGGCACATTTAAATGAACTTATAAAGATTCCTTTATATAGGTTTACAGAAACCTAAGAACCAAGTATGCTAAAATATCCACTTCTTCACTAACTCTATCAAACTAGTAAGAAGTTATTCACTTTAGGCCACTTTCTCACTGCTTAAAGAAGTGCCCCCACTTTCTTAGCCACATATTCCACGGTCTTGCCATGTGTTGTCAAATTATCAGAGATTAACACCTTGATAAACCTTTGGTTTAGCCATTCCAAGTCGTTTTTATGTATGGTCAATCCACGCACATTCATGATGCAATCATATTGCTCAATGACCTAAGTTAGTAATAATATGAGTAATCATATAATAAACCTCATAGATTTATATATAACCTTTCAACCTTCTCGCCGAAGTTAAGTTCCTTCGTGCACCTTTGGACTTAGCACGATTTAGTTGCCCCATTATCTTTTGGTCTCAGGTCTATATCTTGCCTTTTGTCAAAGATTTTTGCTAATATGCACTCATGCTCACTACTCTCAAGTTCTCATCAATAATGCTCATTTTTTTCTCATCCACTTATAGTTTTTACCTTATTCCATCGCTAACATCTCATCTCTATATTACAAACGAGTGTCAAGTATCAACCAATACTCACCAACACTTATACAATTCTATAACTTAGACTTAAGTGTCTAATATTAGGCTAGTAGGTGTACATTAATCATAATGGCTTAGGTAGCGCTAAATATTACTTCTGAGTACTAGTTTTATAAGATTGCTATTAAAATACAATTACTAATGGAAGATTTTCCATATAAATTCCTTATATTAACCTTCTATCAATATCAAAAGAGAGCTAAAAGGTTACTGTAATTGAAATGTGAATTTTATTACTACGAAGAAAAGAGACATAAATTACTTTTTCATCTTTATATATACAAGTAGCTTTGTTCTTTTAAATGATGAGATACTTATTATATTAGTTTGTATAAATTTTGACTATTCTACTTTATATAAATGGATGAAGATAGAAAATCTATTGTATTTAAAGAATTAAGAAAGATTACATCCTTTGACCTCCTAAAGTTAATGCGATGAATATTATTCTATTTTGTCAAACTATTTAGGTAATTAGGTATTTAAATTATATTACTTTTAAAGTAATAATTTATTTAATTTTAAATTATTGACTCATTAAATAATTTACATATATAATTAATTTTGGATTATTTTATTTATTAATTCATTAAATAATTTATATGGACATATGGCACAAAACCAGCTGTTTGTAATTTTAAATTTTATGTAGTGGTTACCTAAAGAAAACCGGTATACGTATATATAAGTTGAAACTCCAATATAATTTGAATGTTAGCGTGTTTGGAAAGAAAGATGACTGTTCAAAACCCAACCTAGATATCATAGTTGAAACCAAATTGGTTAACAGATCGCAATTTGAAGCCCAGCTTGTTAAAGTTCCATTTGATGCAAGACCGAGAGAGCGAGAGCCTTTCTGAGGTTCTTTGCCAGCAATACAATCCATGTCAGAGCTCAGGTCCTGCAAGAGTAGATTTCCAAATCATGTAAACCGAAAAAAGGAAAGAAGTATGTTCGAGGGCTCATCGTTGGCTCGAAGCTATATGTCACTGATAAATGAGCTGCTGCTTCTGCTTCTGCATGCTTTGTGAAGCCTATGAATTTGACAAACGGAAATTTGGGGGTAATACAATTAGTTTATTAATGATGTATGGGGAGTTTATAGAGCGCTGACATGCATTGGAAGAAGAAATCACTAAATTCTGGTTCCTTCTCTTTTCTTGTTTTCATGCATAATTGGTAACTTATAATATAGCCACACTTCAAACCAGTGATAAATTCATTAAAATTAAAAAATACATGATGCTCAGACAGAAAAATATATGAAACTACTGTATGCAACAATTGGAAATAGAGATTCCTGTCTTTTTTCTTTCTTAACAATAAGAAGATGTAGAATTTGAGTTTCTTCAATAATGGAAGTGTAGACTTATATAGTAGACCTCTCGAGGGAAGAATAGATTTCGGCTAAGAGCAAAATTGCTATGAAACCACTATATCTTGAAAACCAATTGAAGAAACGACGTCGATGAGATTATATTAAAGTAGCTAGGCTAAGGATAATGCTATGTTAGTTGGACGAAAGGTTTTTAATAAAATTGGATGATTTATAATGAAATAAAATATAATTGGATGTATTATTATAAAATTATTATTTGGGAGGGATGAAATATTTCATAATTTTATATAGTAAAATGTTGTTTGAAAGAAGAATTTATAATGTAATATAGTTAAAAGTTATTTATTATTTATATTTCATTTTAAACTCCGCAACTGTTTAGAATAAAATGGGATATAATATAAAACCATCATCTTTCATCCCATTTCAATATAAATTCTCCTCACAAACGATGAAATAAAATTACATTTCATTTAATTCTATTAATTAACCCCAACTACACATAATCTAAGACTAATCTAATTATCCTAAGAAAAACTGGGCTCTTTTCACTTTCAGCTCCTGAGAATATGCTTTTTAACTTTGCATGGCCCTCTATAACCAATTTTGTTATGGTTCAGAAATGGTAAACCAAGGCACACTCTAGCAAGGACAGGGCCCTATCAATTAGCGTTCAGAATTTACCGTCTGATAAGCTTTTGCTTTTTCATAAAATAGTACCCAACCTATAACCAATTTTGTTTTGTTTGATTTGACGGGTATACTGCTTCCTCTTATTACATTTCCATTATTGAAGCTCCGTCAGGGTTGGTCAAAGTTGATTTATTATAGCATGTTCAGGTCAGCATCCATTGCAGGAAGACGGATCCTCCTGGTCCGATCCATGATCGTTGTTAATCTAATGGGATTAAATTAAATACGTTCAATGCAACTGCTATGGCTCATCGACCCACAAATGTTAACAATCTTGCCTACCAAAAAAGTTGGTCAGATTAAATACGGATGGTGTGTCCAAGCGATCATCCTCTTTAGCCACAGCCCGTGGATTCTTTCGTGATAGTTCAAGCGTTTGGCTTGATGGTTTCGTCCAAAATCTTGGTTAGTGTTCCTCTATTTCTGTTGAACTTTGGGGAGTTTTCTCCGAACTTCAACTTGCTTGGAATCTGAGTTATCATCGAATTGAGCTAGAAGTGAATTTTCTAGAAGTACTTCATATGTTGTCTTCCTCGGCTCAACATTCATTGTCTCTCAATCTCCTAGTAATGGGTATTAACGAGTTGTTTACTTAAAACTGGGTTGTTGTTCACCGTCACATCTATCGGAAAGTAACCGTTGTGTTGATTGCCTGGCTAATTTTGCCGATCAATTTGTCTTAAGAGTCACTACGTTCGAGTCTACACCTACAGGGTACCTCTCTCTCCTTCTAGAGGATATGTCAGGGTCCATCTCCCTTGTACAAACATGTAATTTGTCTTGTTTTTCTTTCCCTGTGTTCAAAAAAAAGTGCACAATTAAGTTTAAGGTATGTTATCTTAAACTAATCTATAAAATGATTATTTAAATAACAAAATAAAATTAATGATATTTTTAGCTTATTAATCTGATTTTAAATACCGAAATAGTTATAATTTTATTTTATTTCAATTACAAATACTCTCTATTTGTTTAATATTATTTTTATCTTTTTGCTTTATTTTTATAAATATAATGGCAAAATACAATTATTAACTAGGAAGATGCCCATTTCAATTTTGAAGCTACATTAATATAGTGTCAGATACTATTATTAGTCATAGAACATACAAATATCGATCCTAGGAATGCAATTTTCTAATCATAACATCTTATTCTAGATTTTTCAGTAGAAATCATTCCATCAGGCGATGAAATAGTATTTGCTCCACCGTCCAAGTAAAATGAGATGTATTTAACCAATAAATAATTGGTCGTTTTCTCTATCTCAATACATAACTTTATTTCCTGTGTTCGATGAGTACATAAGTTTTATGGACAAACACATCACACCCCATAGTTGAAATGTGGTGCCAACGCAAGGTTTTGTCAAACTAACTATCAAAATTTGGAACGAAACCTGAATAATGGGGATTGGTCAGATCATAGGCTGCTATTGAATGAGGAAGGAAGCTATCTCCCATTACTGTAGTGCTCTCTACCTACGCTGAAAGTGGGCCACGACGCACCATAAACTGTTGCTTTTACGTGAAAGCTGAAACATTATCGGTACAGGTGTAGCAACTACTTAAAAGCCAGTTTTGTACAATTGGCTTAGCTTCCCTGGTAGTGCGTCTAATCTTCTCAGTAGTTGATGATTGATTGTTTGGAATGGACACTTTTTGTTTTATAAATGATAATGAAGCGTTTCTATGATTAATTAAAGGCACACTATGTTAGGAGGATTAAGAGATTAAATACAAATTTAAACTCTATCTTATTCAATATCATAAAAATGGTAATTTTATTATGAGTGCGAGAAATTAAAAGATATTATTTTCTTCTTACATCAGCAAAATTTGAGTTCATAAAGTTTGTAAATTATATAAGTTTGAGAAATTAAAAAAAAATCCATCCTTTGTTAAAATTCATAAAATTGATTCAATGATCAAATTCACTTCATGACTAAGCTACAATATTGTAGGTATAATATATACGTTTATCCTAATATAAATTAACACTTTTCAGTAATCACCGAATAATTAGTGGAGTGATCCACAAAGTTCATTAGAATTGAAGTATATCAATTGACAAACAAAATGCAAGTTGCAAGGTTCTTCTTGTGTGACATGAACGTCCTATCCTGATGGAGACTTAAACCTCGAACCTCAACTCTGATTGATCTACCTTAACTTCTGCTTAAAAGCAAATCTTAAAATGAAAGAAAAAAAAGGTTTGGGCAATTGTAGGACATAATTTTACACATAATCTCAAATGTTTGATCATGTCTTCTTTTCAACTAACAGAGCAGATATTCAAAGATTAGCCTGACAAACCTAGATAAAGATAAATAAAATTATAATTATTTCTTATTGCTTCTACTATACCGAAAAAAGAAAAGTCTTATTTAAGCGACCACTTATGGTTGACTTTGAGGATTAAAATTCTGTTCTTGTGTATATATCGTAGAGCACAGCCATCTTTTCATTGTTCAAAGAAGCACAATAACGCTTTAAGAACCCTTCAATCTCAAATTCTGATTTAAGATTCCTTTCTTTCCTCCCTTGACATGGTCTTCAGACCTGTTAAAGAGATAGGAAAACCCTGAAGGAATTTCTGCCTTAAAGATCTGTTAAAGCTTTTGGTTGGATTCCACAAAATCTATCGGACGGCACGGAGTATCCACAAGCGTGCAGAAGATGATGTGACTAAATTAAAGAGCTGAGACCCATCAAAGAAAACTTCAGCTTTGCCATGTGTTCATTCGATTCTTGTGCTAGGAAAACGCCAACCTCCATAATAACTTTTACTTTGTCTCTTTTGCTAGCGAGTGCTTAGCCATGAAGTGATTATAAGATTCTTGTTTCTTTTAGTAATGAGAACTTTCAATTTGACAAAACCTTGAAAACTTAGCGACTTGGCGTTTCTTTCTTTGGTGAAAAAATGAAAATTGGACTTTACCGTTTGTTCTTTCTTTTCAAGTTTTAGAATTAAGGACACAACTGAACAGTAGCAAAGAACTTCAGCAGATCGATCTCTACTAAACATTGCATATATGCTAACTAATATGGCATTTAATGTGGTATAGAAATTCTGTACTTGATTAAAGTTGGCCGAGATCCGAAAGGAATGTTTGTGTTGTAAAGCTGCGATTGTTTGTTTGTTGTAAAGTTGAGAAGTAATTAAATCATCAAGAATTGTTTGAGAAATAAACTATTTACTGATATGGCAATTTTTCAATGCCATGCTTCTCTGCTGTAATTTCTTTATTAGGTCAGTGATAATACATTTTAGAGACTTGTAATTTTATTATGAGACAAAATGTTGAAAAAAAAATATGCAGCAAGACTCACGGTAAGAAAAAGGAAATATGAGAAGACAAACAATTTTAATAAGCTTCAATTATTTTGAGTTACTACAACAGAAACCATAGTTGGCTACGAAAAAAAAAATCGTCACTAATCCAAAATCTTTGTTAATACTAATTAGCGATGATTTATATTTGTCACCAAAAATATCGTCAAATCCTCGAAGCTGAAAACTATACATGACATTTTTCTCTAATCGTCACTACGCTCTATTTTCTTAGCGAAAAACTATTAGTGACATTTTTGAAAATCGCTACTAATACCTTTTGGCTACATTTAGTGTTTGTAGCTAAAAATTATTAACTACGTTTTCATAAATGTAGTCAAATTTTTTTAGCTACGTTTTCAAAGATTTTTAGCTATGCTTCTAAAAATGTAGCTAAAAAGTTTTACCTTTGTTTTTGAAAACTTTTTGAAAAATATAGTCAAATTTTTATTATACATTTTAACGAAATGTTATACCATGTTAATTATAATTATTTACGATATTTTTAATTCATATTATTGTATATAATATTTAGATTTTTTTGTTGTCAATTTATTATAAAAATAATCGATAATTTGAAACATTGTATATAAAAAGTAAAATATCATTAAATTATACCGATAAAAAATATTCTTCATATACAAGATTTTAATTACAACCTTAACAATTCTTATAGACAAAATAATAAATACAGAGACCAGTTTACAAATTATAAATTCTAAGATTACAAAAATATTACAACATAATTGGGACGACTAGTTAGGTTTGTCCATGTTGATGAGAGCAACTTCATACTTCAGCCAACATATACGAAAGATAAGTCATGAGAATTATGAAAGAAAATTTAAGATCGATAAAGTGCCATTAAATGTCCCATTTGTTTGGGATTGCATCCATCATAAGATCGATAGAGTTCCATTGTTGTGATTGGGACTGAGTCCATCACAAGATCGATAGAGTGTCAACGTTGTGATTGGGACTGCACCCATCACTTTGATCCAAACTAGCACAAAAAAATTTACCAAATAAATTCTCAAAGGTGCCAAGAAGCGCATTAGGATGGGTCATGCCATGTATCATTATCTTCTTTTCTATCAAAAACTCTTTAACCAGGGAATAAACTTGAAGTCCCATCAACATGTGATAACCAACTGTTAAAACCAAACCTTCATTAGGAATGCCACCAAGGCCTTTCACAATCTTCCTATCATGCAAAGTAGAGAACATAGCAGAACCAATAGTAGAGCGTAATAACTGGAAGGTTCATTTGAATGTAATATCATTTCTATCCACAGACAAGCCTAAAAATATATTAGCACCAAAAAATGAACTCAAGGTAATAAATTCTTTAATGTAATAGCAAACTACTACAACAATCTAGTAAAGATAGGCATAAAAGACCTCATAATACTCTTAATCATGCATAAAACAACTTTAAGCAGTAGCTTCTTTTTAGGATATGTGGTTTCACTCATAAAAAATGAAAGAAGAGCCAAGATAATTTTAAGAATTATATTGTGGAAATCATGAGTATAATTTTAAGAATTAAGGTTTTGACAATAAGATAAGAGATAAAATAATCAAATATGGAAAAGACGAGTGCCTTAACCAAGTGGCTAAGATATTGACAGAGAAAATCAACAAACTACAATATAGGAACCAGCAATAATTCATTACCCAAATTAGTATCAAATTACTCATACTGTGGACAGACTTCACACATCAGTTATTCCAGGTTTTGATGAGCATATTAAGTACCTTAATACGAATAATAAGAATTTGTTTCTCAATTGCCTGATCAACAAAAACTAGGGCCTCCCTGTCAATGGGAAAATAGTGATCGATCCCTGATCAGACATAGAAACTGCAAGTTAAATACTTCATCTAATGAGATCCTCCGTTTTCTCGTAAAATAATTAAATTATTATTGACAACTCACTGATTTCTCCTCTCATCAATGGCTTCTCCAATAACATTGATGATACGCCCAAGGGTAGGTCTAACCATAAGCTCCTGTTAAGCACTAAAAACAAAGAAGTAAAACTAATCCTATTATAACAAAAAAAGAAGGAAGCGAAAGCATCATGGTGAATAAAAGGGAAGGCCTCTAAAGGAATAAAATTCAACAAAACTGCAAGAAATTAATTGATTTTCATTTGGAAAATTCAATCCTTAATATTTTCAGTATTAATAAGTTCACTCAAGTTAACATCAGAAAGACATAATTATCCAGTTAAACGTCCAACCTAACAGCAAGCATAAGTCATAGTCAGACAAAAGGTTGAACAAATCCTCGTTCCGTGATATTCGAATCAAGCTCTCTGTTTGGCGACCAACAAAATTTAAATGTCCACTTCCAAAGAAGGTTTGACTCATTCACAATAATATCCAATACTTCTAGCATAAAAAAAATGTCATAAAATATCAATTAAATATAACAGCAAAGAGGACAAAATAGAGTGACTGCCACCAAAATCATCATTCACATTTCTCTTAGGAAAAAATGTCCCACCACCCATCAAAGGCCTAGCAATGTTCAATGATTTGGACGGCGACAATTGGGCAAAATCCCAATCTCTATTTCCCTTCATCTTGTCAACTCTATTTCCCTTCATCTTGTCAACTGCCAAAATTCCAAACAACTTTAACTTACAATCTCTAGAAAAAATAATTAAATTTTCAAACAAATGAAACACCAAATAAAAATAAAACCTCAACCCATGATTTTCTCCAATCAGAAATACACCAAACCCCAAACTAACCAAGAATTTGCATCAATTTCACCTACCCTAAACTCTAAAACAAGAACCCAAATAATCTAATAAAGTCGTAAGAGATTGAACCCAATTTTGATTTGGACTAGTCAAGCCCCTGGGGTATTCGATATATGAGCCTGCAAGCAAGAGAGATGCCGAAATGGTACAGTTTGCGAGACAATGGGAGAGAAGAAATGATTCAATCTGGGATAACCCTAGCTCAGATTAACATCTTTGTCTTGTTTTAGTGATAGAATAATCTTTTTAGCTTTAGAGTTTTTTTTTGTTGACATAGAGGATGTGAGTGTTTTCATTTTGTTGTTGTTTCCCTCCTAAAATTATAAAATTCTTTGATAATGATTTATGAAATTCGTCACTAAAAGGAATTCCCAAAGGCATTGGCAATGATTTTGGAAATTGTCACCAAATGTGGACCACTTTGGTGACAATTTCTAAAAATCATCACCAAATTAATGTGGACCCTTTGGTGACAATTTTTGAAAATTGTCACCAAATGCTAAAAGCTTACTTTTAGCGACAATTTTCAAAATCGTTGTCAAAAGCCTACTTTTAATGATGATTTTTAAAACGTAGCCAAAAAAATTGGCAAAATGTCTACCTTGATGTAGTGAGTACTTACAACTTTAGAAGTAAGAGGCTATTTTTCTCTACATTCAAAGCAAAGCAAAAAATTCAAAACCATGATTGCATCAAACAAATGTTATACTGATAGATTTAATATTTCCATATGTACAAAGTTAGTTTTTGGTAGTTAGTTACTAAAATGATTTTGTACAAAGATGATGATGAACTGCAGCTACTGAGCATGAGTAAACGAAATAATCTTCTGATATCAACTTGTTCATAGTATTAGAGCAAGTCATTCCAGAAGTGAACTTGTAGTTTTTATTCAGTTTTTGCTAACTGTCTTCATCAAAGTATAGAGGAAGAAGATTTCGGTTCAAGAACAGAGGACTTTGTTAATCAAAGTATGAATGATTCGTTGATGTGTAAGGATCTGATCATCCCGGAATAGCGTTAGTAACAACTCCATTGACAGGTAACAATTATCATTTATGGAGTCGTGCTATGAAGTTAGCTTTTAAAGAAAAAATGAAGCTAGGATTTATAAATGTCAGATATAAAATACCAGATGAAAATTTATCGATTTATGATTCATGGTGTAGAGTTGATAGTATGGTTACCTCATAGATATTGAATTCGATTTCTAAAGAGATTGTCAATGTTTATTTCTGTGCCTCAAGTGCTTTTGAAATTTGGAAGAAATTAAGGAAGAGATATGGGGAGTGTAATGGTCCTCCTCTTTATCAATTACATGGAGAAATAAGTACAATTACATGAGGAAATATGTATGTCGTTAGATATTTTATAAGATTGAAAAAACTTTGGGATGAGTTAGGATGTTTGTTACCTATGTCGAAGTGTTCATACAATCAATGTTCTTGTGGTACTGGAAAAAAATGGAGGAGATAAATTCAAGTCATAAGCTGATACAGTTTCTGAAGGTATTAAATGACAGTTGCGATTAGGTTGGTGATGGATCCACTACCGAATATCAACAAAGCTTATTCAATAATTTTGATAGGAGAGAGATAAAAGGAAATACATATGGCAATAAATGAAAACAATAATAACATTGCAATGTTAGTTAGAGGATAAATGAACAAGACAAATAAAAGAGGGAAAGGGAGTTATAAATGAAGAGACACAGTGGACAAATTTGAATTGAACTGTGATTTCTATAAAATGACAAGACATACTAAAGATACTTGTTTCAAAATCTACGGCTATCTAGACTGGTAAAACGGTTAAAGGAGCAGAAACCGAAAATGTCAAAGAAAAATGTGGCAAATATGGTATAAACAAAGAAAACAAGAGAGATGAATATGGAATCAATTAATAACAATATAAATGACTAGCAGATTAACATCTCTAGCATGATTTAGCAAGAAGCTAAAATATTCATGAGAAGAAAACAAAGTCTAGAGTAGAAAGAGGCAATAATGTGATTTTCGCACATTTTGAAGAATTTGTAGGTATAATAACATATCATTCTTTTAGTTCTCTTGAATTTTTTGGAAATGAATCTTAGATAATAGACACTAGAGCTTCAAATCACATGCGTATAGATGTTAAGAAAATGAAAACCATAAACCCAACCAATCAGCTAACTCCTTTTTATCTACTAGATGGAAGTAAGTTTATGTCACCATTTAGGTGATATAAACTTAACAGACAAACTAACCTTAACCAAAGCCTTACATATACCTAGTTTTCAATTTAATTTGTTATCTATCAATAAGTTAACAACCACAGTACTTATAAAATTCACATTTTATCCATCTTTTTGTCTTATATAGGGCTTGAAGACTGATGACAATCTAGTAGTTAGAAAAACAATAGGTAGATTGTACATACTTAATCCTTCTTTTGATCAACATATCATAGACTCCCACGTTGCTAAAACTAGTTGTTTTCCTTATTCCTTTGCAAACAAATTTTCTGTAGTTTGGCACAATAGGCTTCGACATCCCTCAAATATTATAACCACTCACATTTGTTCTATAAATGAGATTCATTTTGAATACCCAAATGTTTGTGATATCTGTCCTATGGAAAAAATGAAAAGACTTTCCTTTTCCACTAGTGATATACATACAATTAGATGTTTCAAACTATTCCTATGGATTTATAAGATCCATATCATACTTATAGTATTAGTGGTTCAAAATACTTCTTGACTTTCATTGATGATTTTAATAGATGTACATGGATGTTTCTGCTAAAATATAAATCTCAAGTGCCTTCCATTATTTAATCTTACTTTTAAATGACCCAAATTCAATTCAATCTCAAGGTACAAAATGTATGAAGTGATAATGGATTAGAGTTTTTGCATCAAGATTGTTTTATGTTGTTTTTTCAAAAATGGGATTACACATCAACGATCTTGAGTTCATACTCCTAAACAAAATGGGGTGGTAGAGAGAAAACATCACCATTTGCTACAAGTAGCAAGAGATGTTTCAATCACAATTGCCGAATAAGTTTTGGGGAGATTCTATCCTTACTGCCACTTACATAATAAATCGTTTACCGTATATTAAACTATCCTGGAAAACCTCATATGAAATTCTTTTTGATAAACCATCTTCTTATGAACGCCTTAGAAGTTTTTGGCGTCTTTGTTTTGCTACAAATACTAATCCTGAGAAATGAAAGTTTGATACAAGGGCATATCGATGTGTTTTTATTGGATATAATCATAGACAAAAGGCGTATAAACTCTATGATATCCAAAACTATAAAGTCATTATTTCTAGAGATGTTTGGTTTCATGAAAATATTTTTCCTTATCATAAGTTACAAGACCTTGCAGAAAATACTCCTCTCCCTAAACTTTTTGATTCATATGAATATGAAGTTATTGATCCTTGCATTTATTCCACTGATTTTTAGACACACACTAATTCTTTTACTCCTTTAGATCTACCTACATCAGTACAAAAACTACTAATGATAATACATAAGGAGTCACATTTGAGGAAAAGTATCAGAGTTTGAAAACCACTTGCATGGTTGAATGATTTTGTTTCAAATAATGTACAATATGTTCCTTTGTCTACTACCTGTAAAAGCCTCACACCAAATGCATTCTCTTATCATAAATCACCTGAATTTTCTCCTTTTACACATCATTTTTAACTGTAATGTCTATTATTTAATAGCCATTTTGTTTTAATCAAGCTAGACTAAAACATGAATGGATAGATGCGATGAATGTAGAGTTATAAGCATTTGAGGATAATAAGACATAAAAGTTAATAGAGTTACTGCTAGGAAAAAGGGCTATCAGATCAAAGTGGGTATACAAAGTGAAAATGAAACATGATGGCATAATTGATAGATAAAAAGCTAAGCTAGTCACTAAAGGGTATAATCAAATTGAAGGAATTGATTTTATGGATAGCTTCTCACCAGTTGCAAAGGTAGTTATAGTCTGAATTTTTTAGCTATTGTAGCAGCTTACTCATGGCCACTTCATCAACTAGATATCAATAATGCTCTTATTTATGGATACATAGATGAAGAAGTTGATAAGTCAATTTAATTGCATATTTGTTGGACTTAATATTTATTGATTTGAGAAATTGTGTTCATAAATTAA
>JAOQMR010000211.1:20449332-20464859 GCA_027563865.1 Erythroxylum pelleterianum | reverse complement strand
TGTTACATTGAAAGAGATGTATTTGCAAATATTGACAATGATCTTGTTATGAAAAGATTTCAATCTATGAAAAGTAGACGAGGATCATTGTAATTTTAGTTATTTTATATTCTTAATAAAACTTTATTTTTATTTAGTTTTGATATGCAAAATTTTTGTGAAATTTATATTTTATTTGGGCCCCCTATTTTAAATTTCTGGCTCCGTCACTGATCACGATGCACTTGAATTTCATCTTGATAAGTGTCCATCTCCTTCGCTAACCATGTAAGACAAAATAGCAGCCTCAACTACTACCATGTGTTGTCCTTTAATCGTAGACAATAAAACTATAGATTGAATTATTGATTTTCAACACATAGACCTCCTATAAGAGTAAAAAGATACCCTTTAGTAGTTATCTTGTTATCTAAATTGCCTACATAATTTGAATTCGCACATCCAACAACTGAAGGATTACTCTTACCTATATTAAACATAACATCAAAATTTGTTGCACTTCTTAAATACTTGAATATCTATTTGACTGCTTCCTAATAATGACTTTTAGCTTTCATTATGAACTTACTAATATGAATAACAATAAAATCCAAATTTGACCTAGTGCAAACTATTACATATATTAAATATCTAATGGTGCAAACATATGAAATCTTGTATATATCTACAACCTCTACTTATATCTTTAGCATTGATATACGAAAAACCTAAAGGGATTGGCCAATAGAGTACTCATCAATTTAACTTTGCTCATTCCACCTTCTCAATATAGTTGCATCAAAATAATTATAGCTTTTATCTTTTTAACTATTCATTTGAATATATTTTTTTAAGTAAGACTCAATTACTTCTTCTCATATTTCTTTTCCCAAAAAGATCTTTAGCTCATTCACACCATACCTATTATTTGCAACAATCAACTTATCATCCACATACAGGAGAAAAATAAACAAAAAATCAATAAAATTCTTAATATACCAACAGGAATCATACTCACATTTCTTATGTCAAATCATGTAAGAGCTAAACCTTTATACTATTCCTATGGAGACTATTTTAATCACAAAATGACTTCCTTAATTTATATATCAAGTGTTCCTCAACAGGTTAAATTAAATCCTTCGAATTGCTGCATGTAAATCCACTACTCCATGTTACCACAAAAAGTGATTTTCACATTCATATATTCTATATATATATATATATATATCCAAAATTAGCTACCAACGATCATTATCCTAATGAAAGTTTGTATGACCACTAAAGAGAAAAGCTTATCATAATTAATCTCCTTTTGTTGTACATATCTTTTTCATATTAGTGGAATCTTGAAAATTTTTTCTTCTTTTTCTAATACTGTTGGCTTTAGTATGCATATTCACTTGTATCTTATAGGCTTTGAGAAGCTTCACTAGTTCCCTTATCTGGTTTATATGCAGACTCATTTCTCCATTGTAGCTCCTATAATCGATCTTTATATATCTTGACTAACCATAGTCTCTTAAAAGGTAATTAGATCCTCATTACTAATAATAAATGTGAAAGATACTAAGTCTTCCCAACTATATCTAATTAGAAGTCTAATTATGTTTCTCGTTTTATTTATGATTATACTATAATACTACTCACCACGTAACATAGTTCTTTTATCTACTAAACCAAAATTTCCATTATCTCTAACATCTGGTTCAAAAATTTTCAATTCCATTTATATAACCTTTAAACTAGCACTGCTCTTTGTTGATTTGGCATATCATCTCAATACAATTTCCTCAACATATATTACTTATTAAACACTATATCCCCGTTATTTAACCATCTTCTTTGATACAGAGTCTTACAACTTATTTCCCTTAACATATTTTGCGTAGCTAATAAAGATATATATTTTTTCTTTGGATCCAATTTACACCTCTCATCTCCGAAATTAGAACATATGCGAGATAACCAAAAATCATCAAATTCAAAAAAATATACCTCATTCTCTATCCACCTCCTTTACTGCTCCTCCATCCAATAAAGTATATGTGATATATTGATGAGGTAACATGTCATCTTCATTGTTTCCCCTAAAAAATTTAAGGAACCCTACATTTATTCTTAAGAACTTAAACTTTTTAGTTATGGATCTCTTCATTGTCTCTGAAGCATCATTCTCCTTTAGAGTTTTACAAATTGTGTAATGCCTCTAAATGTCATATCCTCATAAAATTTTTGAAATTGTGTTTGCATACTTAATTTTGATTTATGATCTCAAGTACTTGGTCTTTTTATTTATCTAATTCTTTGCCTCTACCTTTCACTCCTTGAACTTTGTAAAGACCTCACATTTATACTTTATAAAGTATACCTAGAATTTTCTCAGAAAAATTATTGATAAAGGTAAAAGATCTACTTAACAATAACTCTCTAGTAAGATCATATAAATTGATATACACATAATTTAAATTTTCATTCAATTTTGTACTTTCATGTCTTCAATGTCTCCTTAAACTATTTATCAAGCATATAAAACTTTTGTAAGTTTAACTTATAGTGTTATTTGACACCCTTTAATGAGTTTCTCTTATGAAATTTTATCGATTCTTACTCACCAAGATGGTTCAATCATATGTGCCAACAATGTAGTATTATCTTCCTCTAATTCTACTAAAGCTACTTGTCCATTTAACAATTGTATTCCATATTAGTCTATAGTTTTTCTTGTCAATTATGGCCTTTATAACATTCAATGCACCCTTAATCACTCTAATATTGACTTTATTAATTTTATAGACAAACTCATTCACATGTAAGGTACCCAAAAAAGATCAGATTTTCCATCAAATCTGGTGCTTTCCTAATATAATGTAATGTCTGACAACACCATTAAATATCTTGGTCTTATCATATCATATTATGATAATTTCACATGCTTTACATCTCTTAATTGGACAGAGCCAAAGCTATCGAACGTCTAACATAAACTAAATTCTCGTTTAGTGTCCTACGATCTAAGCATCCTAAATCTAGAAATTATGAATCCTTCAATTATTTATTAAAATATAGACCATATTTATATCATTGCAATCTAAATCTCTATTCTACACTATTTTAACACGCCTTGACGAATCATCAGCTTTCCTTTCGTCTACTTCTTATTTGGGATGTCCTTCCTAATATGCATAGTTTGCTCACATTTATTATACCAGATTATCTTTTTACCCTTAAGTTATATTTATAACTCCTCTCAGATAAGCTATCTTTACTCTGCTTTCTCCTACCATCTTGATGTCCACTTATACAGAGCCTTTCACCTTGAGAGCTTTCACTAGTATCTTGTCTTTGTTGGTTATGAACCAATAACACAATAGTTATGTCTTCAAAACCAATTGTCTCCTCTTTAATGTGAGAATGGTCATCGGACACTTGGAAGCACAACTCTAACACGAGCTAGAGTCCTTCCAAAATATAATTATGCTAAAAGCACAATTTTTAAATAAAATAGTTCATCACAGACAAGGTTTGAGATATGATCATGTTTTACTTTTTTCTTTTAATAAGAAACATGAGCACATACACACTCATGTTTTAAGTCATGTTCTCCACTACTTCTCTACAACTCTTTTTAACGAGGAACATAGACACACACGCATATTTTAAGTCATGTTCTCTTTAAAGTCCCTCTGTCATTCAACTTGCCCTTTAATTCACCTATTTTCTTACCTGTGTTTTTGCCTTTAATTTCTAAAGAACTTAATACAAGATCGTGTTCAAACCATGTTCACCCAATACACTCCTAAAGAAGTATATATTCTGCTATGAACTTTCTAATTCATACACACACAAAAAAACTATACAACCAACCCAATAAAATATATGTAGGGTGATACAACATGCATATACATAAAGTGATACACTATTTACATACATAGAATAAAACGAATTTGAAAAGGATGTATACTAGAATCGATTTTTTTAGGGACTTATAATCTTTATCTTTCAAGTAATTATCAAATAAGCCAACAAATGCACTCAATAATTAGTCAATAATTTGAATAACAAATGTGATCTAATTAAAATATTTTTTTTTTAAGTTTGGCATGTCTCCACCTGTTATTATAATCAACAGGTAAAAGAACAAGTATATATTTAATATGCGTGGCAATTGCAATTCAAGATTTCATCTCCCTGTTCCAATGCATTTTTGCTCTTTACATCTGACAGACAAAAAGTTATTCACCAAAAGAAACATATGTGGCTACCATAACTCCAACGGATCAATTTTGGTGATTACACTATTCTTTTAGCTACGGCTTGGATATCTGGTTTCCTGTAGGATTCAAATTTTTATGCAACTAATAATGGAACTTAAACACAATTCCAGAGTATTAGTATTCAGTACATGCACCTTCAGTCAAAATATGAGATTGCTGCTTCGTAAACCCCAAACGTTTTATGAGATACCAAACTTTGAGCCATTTTCAAACATGTTTTACTTGTATAATATGCCAATTGGCAATTGATGGGCATGCCACGTTGTATGTTCCAAGTTGGCTTACTCATTGATATCCATAATTAATTAATTATTCATTAACTACTTGGAAATTGTTCCCACAATCACCACTGGGAATTGTATTCAATACAGTTAAGCAAGTCACAGTAGATAATCTAGAATATTAAGTACAGCTTTGAGTAGCTCAGGAGCTATTCAATCATATTCCTAATATACTAACTAATGAGGTTAAGTGTTGAAAAAATGAAATGAGAAGAAGAGAGGCGTGCATATGGGAAGCAAAAGTCGACATTTGGCATACAGGGAAGAGCAAAACCTTGTTGTATGTTCTTTTACCACTTAAATCCTAAAGATAAATAGATAAGTTTCTGGTACTAATATCAGATTGTTTACCATTAGGTAAGTTACTTTCAAAGGATCAAATTGATCGAAACGTCGTACTGTCAACCTTTATCAACATTTCACTTCGATAAAAAAACGCTAAGAAACAGGTAACCCCAACACTTCATTAAACCCTTGTCGCAGAGCAGCTCATTAGTAACTACGCAACAGTCTTTTCTGATAAGACACTAAACAAACTATTAAATAATCCTAGCCCAAAAATAAAGAAGCCGAATTCCTACAGAGTTGTAAATACACATTATAGAGCAGCTAAAACGTGGGACCTAATATTTCATCAGTAACATAGTAGTGACTGTTGAACATTATTTTATCGTATGGTCAACTTTGTTGAGAAAGTTGCCATAACTACAGTCCTCAAGAGACTCTTGTGAAGGGAAAGAAACGACAAAAAGAGCCACTAAAGAGGTGTCAAGACCTTATCTTTTACTCAATTGAAAATTTGGTTAAGTTTTTGCATCTTTTGACGGAGTAGAATTGGTCCCAGCTGAGAAGAGTACCGAAAGGAAAAACAAGAAAAAATATATAATACAGTGAACTTGGAATATTCTATTTTCAATGGTAGTGGCTAACGTTAGAGAGAGTCACTGTACCATAAAAGCAGCCAAATTAAGAACAGAAACAATAATGTGCGACAGTGTAAGACAGAGAGAGAAGATGCCGACAGTGGTAAGCACATAGGCATCAAGTGTAATGAAAAAGATGGGAAACCAAAGTCATTGCTTAGGAGAAAGAGTGGAGTTGCAGGAATTACATGAGCAGGCGCACAAACGTAAAAAGGCCTCGAGTAAAGACTAAAGAGATAGAATCTGGCAGGTTTAAGAGGACAATTACTGTGCTGTGGACCTACGACCATTTCCTTGCACTCCCCCTTTTTGTGACCCCCACAAGGAAAAGGAGCCACCTTCTTTCCTCTCTCACTGATTATCTTTGTGTTAAAACCTTAAACCCTAGTTCAGGGTTTCTGTTATTGGGATCCAACAACCCCATAGTAAGCCAAGCTTAGTATTATGCTTAAGGTTGCTGGAAGATTCCAAGCAAAGCAAACGTCAAATGACCCTAACCCTTCTGCGCCAGCTGGTCATCTCTTCAGTAAACACATGTTCTTAAGCGGTTTCTTACGAGGTTAAAGGAGAGCGGATCGGAGAGGTTGGAGATAACACCAAACAAGCCCCAAAGTGGGGATGAGAGGCAATAATTAGGAGCTGGACCAGTGTGCAGGCTACGGGAGAGAACTAACATGACCTTGTCGGTTGTTCTGCAAGAGTACCTTCTTCTGTAGGAGTGTCGTCAGTGTCTTTGTGACTATTCAATGTTTATTCGTACAAAGCCCACAAAACCAAACACACCTGTTCCTTTGATTGCATTCTATGGCATTGGATGGGATATAGGAAGCAATCCTCCATCTCACTTTTCTGCTAAGATTAAGCCTTAAAATCTCAACCTAATTGCTATGTTTACATCGACTGCAGATATGAGCCTTGTGCTATTTACAGCTTTTTAACATCAAATCTACAGTGCAGTTGATCAAATTATCAAGGTAAGTCATAGGCTCATAGCTAGTTAAATCTAGCAGGGGTCCACGAAGCTTTCATTTTGAAACTTGGGATTTCAAGATCTTTCTGTTCATTTAATTTTTCTTAAATAAAGTCCTGGGCTCCTCCTGGTATTAATCTCCTCCTCTAGGTCATCTAATCATTTGCCCATGTACTGCTCAATCACTTGCTTATGTCTACAGGTATAAGGCTGAGATTAGTGACATGGGTTGTTGGCTTTTGCACCCATATACGTCAAAATCAATACTAGAGTTAAGAGAGTAACCTTCAGAGTGACCTAGTGATTAGCTCTTTGATCAAGCTTGTTGTTTGATAAGATGGCCTGAATTAGGGCTAAGAAGATCACAGGTGGGAACTTATAGTTTCTCTCTTGAAATCAAGGAAAACGACGGCAATGATGCAGTAGTGGTAGATTCAAGTCTTTAGATAAATACTGAATCCAGTTTCATGGCACTGAGAGGCCAAGATAAGGCAGGTATGCCAGGCTCTTTGTTCTACAATCCAATGAATAGAGATTCCCCCTCCAAAGTCCCTTCGGCATCTATAGTTCCAGGTTTAGCAGAAAGAAGAAAAGATCATCAAAGTGCTACAACTCAAATCCTTGACCAACAAGGTCATATTCTTCATCAATCTCAGAAGACAACAATAGATGCTGACCAATCCACAGATCCAACACCTGTACCAGAGTCAGCTACAACAGTTACCACAAGTGCAATCAACGCAGACCCGAATCCAAGTAGATCGATTTCAAGATCTCCGCCACCAACATTGACAACACCAACGATTAGTTATCGGGAATGTTTAAAGAACCATGCTGCAACTATGGGAGGACTTGTCGTGGATGGATGTGGAGAATTTATGGCAAGTGGTGAGGAGGGCAAACCTGAATCTTTGAGATGCGCAGCTTGCGGATGCCATAGGAATTTTCACAGAAAAGAGATCGATGGAGCGCCAAACTATTTAGCTAATTCTCACCATAAGAATAATGGCCAAAGAACTGCCCTACCTCATCATCATCTTCATCATCAGCAAGTCAGCACTTCACTCCCTCAACCGCATACTTCTTTTCACCAGCATCTGAGACAATATCTTGGAACAACTCCGACTGCACCAATAATGATGACCTTCGGAGGAGCTGCAGCGGAGTCATCAAGTGAAGATCTCGACATATTCCCGTCGAACTTGCAAGTGCAAACATCAATTCATCCGTCTTCATCGTCAAAGAAGAGGTTCAGAACGAAATTCAGTCAAGAACAGAAGGAAAAAATGATGGAATTTGCAGAGAAATTGGAGTGGAAGATCCATAAACAGAATGAACATGAGGTGCAACAGTTTTGTTCTCAAGTGGGTGTTAAAAGAAAAGTTTTCAAGGTCTGGATGCACAACAACAAGCAGGCAATGAAGAAGAAGCAACTTGAAGAAATTTGAACCCTTGTAAGGCACCGTTCATAGGTTGGAAGGCATATTATGTCAAGAATTAGACTACAATCTGCATAACCAAGACAACAAGTAATTTCTCACTCATCACTAATTTCTATCAAAGTCCACTAGTTTTAATATGCTACATACATTGTAATGCAGTCTTCTAAACCATTCATAGTCATCAAAATCCCATGAATTTGTCATTTTTTTATGTGAAGCATACTTGATCTCTCAGTTTTTCTGTTCCATTCTTGATACAAATATGACAACAAAATAGGAAATTGAGAAAGATATTCTCTCCTTTTTTCTTAGGAAAAGTAAAGAAATTTTAATCTTAAACTTCCCACTTATGTGTCGTATATTTATTATTTCTTTCACATTCTTATTATAATTTTCAATTTTCTATGGCCCTCTCAATCAATGAAAGCCTTTTAGATTCCTTGAACTTAACCACAATGTCATTTTAATTCCCCAGTTAAACAAAGCCGGAGCAAACGGGATGTAATTAAAGCATGATAGTGAAATATCAGGCGCCACCACCTCTACACATGCCTTTTCCTGTTACTTGGTTTGGAGGGTTTGCAATTAGGAAGTGATACTCAATGTTTCTTCATGTGGCTCATGATTTTGATGGCGGAAAATGATTGTTTGGTATGATATTTACAAGAAGACAAATAAAGATTGTATGTTCTCTAGTTCAAAGTTAACTTGCCATTACCTATTGGCTTCAGATGGACTTCAATTTCGAGTTCCAAGTTCATTCCTGGTTACTTTGCAAATCAAAAGACAGACTTGATCAGATGGGTATCTTAAAATCTGATTAAGTGATTCGGGGCCTAACACGTCCTTTCTGAAAACCAACCAATGATCGAAACATAACAATCATAGAAATATTTTCTACAGTACTTTAAAGCACATAACTGACACTCCGTTTTCACTTCCGAGTTGTGAGACATGACAAAACAACTGAGTATTGATGTTTTCATTCTATGCTTCCACTTCCCAGGTTCACAGGTTCTTATTAATGCCATGAAGAATCCAGCAGGAGATTTTATAATGGCCATCATGAACTTTAGATTTACACGTAATGTTTTAAGTTCTGAGCGATTGATCCAGAAATCGAAACTCGCCATTTTTCTGTTAATCTTAAATAGGAACAGTCTTCATAAAATTGGCAGTTGATAGGGAAAATTAATAGGTCTGAATGAAATAAGGTTGGAGGAATCATACGAATATGCAAACATTTCAGTTTTTTAAAATGAAAGAAGTCCATATGGTTAATGGGTACAATATATTCCTAGTTCTATTTGTTATCAGTTCAATGTTACAATCCTCAAAGTTTAAATTCAACTAAAAATGACAATCTACATTAAAATTACTAAGTTTACTACGATTATTATATATTGACATTTAGTACACACATCTTACATAAATATAGTATCAAGTGTGGCTTTTATATTTAATACTATTGGTGTTAGACAAAACATCAATTTTGTTGGCTAAGGCTATAAATTAAGTTGTTATCACATGTTCAAAAAGTAATTGAGGTGAAACAAAGTATTGAGAACATTTTAGCCTAGTGGTTAATCCATTTGCCTGCAAGAATGTGTAGGCATTGGCATACCAACCTATATGTGGTTATGTGATTAACAAGAAATCCTTGCCTTCAGATAACAAGAGAAGGATGCAGTTATAGGTTTGGATGAGAAGGTGGACTCAATTTGTAAGCCAACTTCCGGTAACCCTGTATTGAAGAGTCTGGAACATAGAAGATCCTAGGACTCTAAACTGGAAACAGTATCTTGCTACAGCTATTTATGTCTAGCTGAGTTTTTATTCGAAATTTATCATTACTAGAAATAGTTCTGATACACTGTGGATGTTAGAAGTTCCTAACTCACCCCCAAAAGCTAACTTAAGAGGGGGAGGTTTGCACGCTATTATAAATTACTAAATGCTCTTATACTTGTCCGATGTGGGATTCCTGACACACCCTTTTCAGTCCAGAGCAGGATTGGACATTTGATAGACATATTGGACAAAAAGACATAACCGAGCACCGTCCCAAACCATCGAGACAACCTGGCTCTGATACCATGTTAGAAGTGCCTAACTTATCCCCAAAAGCTAGCTCAAGAGGGGAGGTTTGCACATTATTATAAATTGTTAAATGCTCTTATACTTGTCCGATGTGGGATTCCTCATGATAGACATCATGTCCATGATATTTCATAGTAAGCTGGTTTCATAAAATGATTTTACCTAGAGGAAAATGATGTATCGGATATCATAAACACAAAATACTGTTGCACCTTGCAATAATAATGCCAAAGAAATAACTTTATTAGCCATATAATTTGATAACTTGACCTTGTTATACTGTTAAAATCAAAAGGAGAAGCTAGTCATCACATGTGGCATAGTGAATTGTCTAATACATATCGTTTGGGAGAAATCAAAAGGACTAATCAGGGGATGAAAATTAAGAAGACAAATAAATTGATGAGACAAAATGGACAAGTATGGATTATGTGCTATCTAATCAGTCCAGTTGAATTTCTGTTAACATTTTGCATGTCAAAGTGCAAGGTTTTATTGCTAGGCTCACAAGGTTTATTCTTCCATAGATTCACAAGTAAACAAGAAAATAGGGAAATCGAAATGGATTTGAATCCCATTTTACCCTAAACTAGAAAGGATTCGACATTGATAAAAGGATAATTGAAAACAGAAAGTGCAATAAAACAACTGTATGAAAAAGGAACTGAAGCCAGGGGAAATGTCAGTGACTCACAGATGAACTAATGTACCGAAATTTGAAGTTAGATTCAGAGTTCTGCCGTAGCCTTTCTCTTCGCATCTCCGAGATCACTAGCTGTCTTTGACATCTTCTCCTTGGCAGCTTCATAACTAGCTCTGGCCTGATCACTCATGCTTCCCTTTGCTGATTCGTAAGCCTCCCCAACATTGTGCGTAGCTCGATCAAAAGCTTCTGCTGCATCACCTGCACCACTACCAGTTGCGCTAGACAGTTTATCTTTGACATCTCTAGCTTTTCCAGAAGCTATATTCACTGCCATGTTAATTTTCTGCTTAGCTTCATCGTAGGCATCAGATGCTTTCTCCCTACCATAATCCATTGCTTCGTCCATTGCCTCTTGGGCATCAACTGCCTTCTCAGAGGCCATGTTATAGGCATTCCTCGCTCTATTTTTTCTGTTTTCCGCTTCTCCTGCCATTTGATTTTTAACGTCATATGCTATATCCGAAGCCGAATTCATCAACTTATACTTGGCTTCATCATATGCATTAGCAACTTTATTTCTACCATAGCCCATAGTTCCAGCAACTCTGTCTTCGACATCAGCTATTCTATCTGAAGCCACGTCTTTAGCATCATTCAGCTTCTCTTTAGCTTCAATATAGGCATCAGCCGCATTATTTCTCCCATATCTCATTACTCCAGCCGCTCTCTCTTTGATATCATCAGCTTTGTCTGAAGCCGTGCCTGCAGCTACATTCAGTTTCTCGTTAACTTCACCATATGCGTCAACCACTTTGTTTTTCCCATATCCCACTGCTCCAGCCATTGTGTCTTTAAGATTACCTGCTCTATCTGAAGTCATGTCCTTAGCAATGTTCATCTTCTCTTTTGCTTCATCATAAGAATTAGCCGCTCTATCTTTCCCGTAACTCATTGCGCCGTCCATTCTGTCTTTTACCTCAGCAGCCCCATCCGAAGCCACGTCTTTCACCATTTTCAACTTCTTTTTAGCTCCATCATAGACATCTGCTTCTTTATCTTTTCCATATTCTATTGCATCTGTCATAATTTCTTTTGCATCACTAGCTCTATCGAAGGCCATTCCCATAGCCTCAGCCCCCATCCCCGATGCAAACTCCTTCAGGTCACCAACCTTTTGGTGCACTAGATTGCCTGCATCTGCGGCCTTTTCAGAAGCATACCTTGATGATTCTGGCAGGAAAGAATTGATTCACAAGAATATTACATTTCTAATATAAGGACCATATTAAATTACCATAACGTAAAATGAGGGCAATAAATGATCACCGGATGCAACAGAATCCATTTTATCTGCAGTTTTTGTTGCAGCACTCCCAGCTCTATCCATCATAATTTGAGCTGCCTCTCCCCTCTCTTGGCTAAACCCAAGTCCACTGTGGCCACCAACACAACATTATTCAGAGCTCCATCAGCAAGTATATAAATTGCCCCATTAAAATTTAGGGCCTTTGATTATGCAGTACTATTGTTTAGAAAGCATGCATTGAATAGTATGAGGGATGCAATCAATTAGCATAAAAAAAAAGGGTCAGCTTCACCTTAATGATACTCAAACAGAAAAAGGTCTAAACATTAATATGTCCCTTGTTCAAACCATATGAAATATTCTCCATTTCTTCTTTAAGAGAGAGATATTCATCAATAACTTAATAATGGAAGTCTCGACTGAATTTCTATAATCAAAGTAAATATTTTTCTCTTGTTTTGGTAGAATAAGATAGCAAACATCTTGATCCTCTATTACAATAGATAGATATCTTCTGAACTAAGAATTAGCAAATCGCTACTGGTTTGAAAGAGAGTTCATGGAAACGTCAGATAGATCTCATGTTTAAGTAGCCTATTTTAAGTCCTGCAGTTCAGCCCACTCACTTACACCTCAATCTATAAACCAAGCTAATGACAAATTCATTTTTTATAATAGTAAAACTCGTGAAAGAGAACTTTAGAATTCAGCATTTGGGGCAACATCTCAACACTCTAAATAGCAGAATAGAAAAATTATTTTTGTATCGTCAAAACAATACGAATAGAACGAGTTACAAAATATGCAATTAATTATTTTCTAGGCCACCATATTCTGATATTCAAACTAACACTCTTCTCAACCAAATGTTATGGACTTGGAGACTTCTAAACTAACACTCTTCTCAACTATAAGTTAAATAGCTACTTCTGTTTCTTTATCTTCTCTTTCTCAATATAACAAAACATGAAGTAAACTAATTTCTATTCTCGTCACTCTACATTAGTAAATACTTTCATAATTACACGAATGTTGACGTCCAATATCATGATAATAACATTGTTCCGGGTTAGAGAAGAAAGTAATTTGAATCCCCAAAAACAATATGATAATAGAAACAGAGAGGGAATTCTGATACGAGTAATTTACTTACTCGGAGGACTTTCCACGGGCCCAATCAGAAAAGGACTCGCCTTTCTCCTTGGCGTTTTGCATGGCTTCTGCTGCGCATGCCTTCAGTTTCTCTGCCCCCGCATTCACTTTCTTCTCCGCATTTGCCACCACATCCTCGCCGGTGCTACTACTCCAACACCAGCACTCCTCCACCAACACAGCGGCCCAAACAACCACCGCCACCGCTACAACTGTCGCTACTCTTCTCTTCTCCATTTCTCTGTCAAACGGGAAAAAGTGTTTTCGACCCTCCTTGATCAGTTTTGTTCTTTGTGCTGTGAATAGAAAGAAGAAGCGTAAAGAGTGGAATGAAGAAGAAATAACGGCCGATCAGAAACAGTTAGATGGGATCCACGTGGCATTAGGAGGATTAACGTGGCGACAGTAGGGGAAGCCTCTTCCTGCGTTTCTACCACGTGTCGTATTTTGAGGCTATTGCTGGCAGCGGTTTGTGATACCTTTTTGGTTTCGGATCAAAGTTACTCCTTCTACTACGGGTTTGGCTCCTCATTCATTGCAGAGGCATCTTCTCCTAAACACCCTTTCCGAACCACGTGTTACAAAGTAAGTCGCGCTTCATCCTCTACGTGATAGTCTTCATGCGATCATCTTATTCGTAACCCAGAATACGACGAAAGTGTTAAATAATTTTAGGCAATTAGAAATGCTCAAGAATTATGATGAAAATACCATTTATTTCTTTTTAAAAAGTCTACAAAGAATTTTTCTAATGTGTTCGTCTTTTCTCTGTCTCTAAGCAAGACTCAAATAAGTTATTTATTCTTTAACTTTATAATTTAAAATTCTAATTGAATTAAATTAACTAGATCACTTTTATTATTATCAGATTACATTACTAATGATATCATCATCCAAATAAGACTCTATTATATTTCAATTAACAAGATAAGATATTGTATTTAATTAGAAAAGATAAATCCATATCTATAAAAAACTTCACTATCTTCAAATGATTTTTATCTATTAAGTATCCAAGTCCAAATTCTTTTATACCACATTAGTTTGGTCCAATATTTACTTATGTCAAGTCTATTAGTCATGATCCGTTTATTTGAACACATATTAAATCTGTAGAGCTCTTACATGTCTGCCTTATGCATTTGATCCCATTAATCTTCAACCCAAGGTCCATCTCAAGCTATCTTTTTGTCTCACATTCGAATCTTGCATCTTGTCGAAAATTTCCACCAATATGTGCTAATACATGCCAACTTATTGACAATGTCAATTTTTCTTGCTTACTCGTAAATATTTGTCTTGATTTATTATCTTGAGTGTCAAATATTAGTTAAGGCTTATCAATGCTTGCACGATTTTACTATTAAGATTTAGGGGTCTAACAAGCCACCTTCACAAGATGAACTTGACACTTTTGTCAAAATAATTTGTGGGCACTCCTCCAAATGAGCTTCTCTCGAAGACTTCTTAATCATTAGCACATCTTTTATGTTCCATTTTCCCTCTTTGTCAAGTTTGTTTTTACTTTTGTTCGGACACTCCTTCATAAGGTTCATTGTGCCCAACATAACATAATTGTTGAGGTAGAATTCTTGTGTCGACTCTTCCTATCATTCTTGATTCTTTATGATCATAAAATTCATTTGCTCCTCACTCACCTTCTGTTTTGGGCATTCACAAGCAAAATGCGGTCATTCACAAATAAAATAAGCAATATCCCTTTTTGTTTGTTTTTTAGACTTGCATTGAGAAAATTCACATACCTTCTCCTTGTCTTTTTGAGAGCTATTCTATGTCTCATTATTATGCTTGCCCTTGTTTGTGACAATTGTAAATCTATCTAGGCATCTACAACCATTATTATGCTTAGGAGGTATTTCAAGGTATGTCTATGAAGCTTCATTTGTGCTCAACCTTTCAAGTTGCTTATGAAGTTGAACAACTTGTCTCAATCATATTCTGCACGTACAATGTTAAAAATGTGAATTTTATCACATACTTCTGCATCAAGTTGTCTTGCTTTAATTTCTTTAAAGCTTCTCTCGCGAGCTATGAAGTATTATTTAGGAGGAGCTGATCTGTTAGCTCCTTCATCTTCTCTCGAGTATTAATGAGAGGTCTACCCGCAATGATGTTATTGGAAGTTCTCGTTCTTCACCACAACTTTGCATCCTCAACCATATATGTACTCATGATCGACACTTTCTCTAAATTGGGCACTTTTGTCACTGCAAAGTATCGCTCCATGTCCCAAAAATTTTTCAAGCTTCTTGGCACTCTGTTTGCAATAAAAAAAACTTAAGGCTTCCATACTTTCACCAAAGTGTTTTCAACACGCTTAATATCCTACGTTACAATGGCATGCCTTAGGACCATGTTATGGTCCCGAACGTAGGAACGAGTTATGGGTCTAAGATTAGGATCGCCTTTGTACTTCTTGTGTTTACCAAT
>JAOQMR010000211.1:20411687-20428438 GCA_027563865.1 Erythroxylum pelleterianum | reverse complement strand
CCAAACGTTGGTTTAATAATTACCGAAGAATACGATAGGAATAGAATTTCTAATCCCTCGTACCAAACAAGCCGTTAGTATCTGCTGTCGATGTATACGATGAATGCTCATTATGGACGCAGCAGCTAACAAACAATAGTGTGAAGCATCAAGTAGATTCGATACCGTCGCTAACCTCCTGTTATCCTTGACAATAATTATCAAAGTCCGATGTAATTAACTGAAATAAAAATTAAAATTTGACGAGTATACAATATTAATTTGAATTATTCTAAAAATTTATTTTTTCACCTGACTAATAAGATCATCAACTTTCAATTCTAACCTTATAAATTAATACAATATCTTGCATAAACAATATAAGTTTTATATTAAACAAGTGCAAATGAAATTTTTATATATCAGTTTATTAATTACTCGATCAATTTTAATAAAATAATTAATTTTTTTAATTAAAATTTAATTTTGTTATACTTAACGACCATTTTTTAATCTTTTTAAATTCTTCAATTTTATTTACAGGATAATATCGATTGAATCTTTTAAACCTTAAATAACTTATCTTATCAATTTATCTTTGGGTTCGGTTTGGAAAACATTAACCTTAACTATTGATGTAGACAATATTGAGTCTTCTTTACAAGATTCTATTTTAGTTAATTTCTATGACTTCAATTATTGTTGTTGACAATGTTGGGTGTTCTCTTTTCAATTTCAATTCCATTTGAAGGCCCATCTTATCTTTATAATCTTTTGTGTTGTCTTACTTTAAGACATTTTTTTAATGAATTATCTTTTAACTTTACAAATTTAGAGGATAATCTTATGGATAATCTTTCGACAAGTTTATCATCTTAAATTTGAACTTTTAATAAAGCCTTCTTTTTGCTGAGTGCTTTTTTTCTTCTTTTCAGATTTCAACTATTTTAATATCAATTTATTAGATAAACTATAAGAAGATGTAATAAATATGTTCTCACTAAATAATTACAAAGAGATAAATGCAAAAGAAATACTGCATATAATTGATATCCGTCCCCATACATTCGCAAAGTGGTAAGCCTTGTGTACTTGAATTTGATGACTTTTTTTTTACATTCTTACATTATGGTAACATGCTTGTAGTAACACTCACTTCATATACAATATTAAAAGAATGTATATGTCACTAATTAAACATCTATATTTATACTCTTGATCTTTTAAGATTTATAATATACCAATATATTAAAGATAATTATTATGTCTAGTACAATTAATCTTTATTCTTAATATTTAAGTTTAGGGTTAAGTACCAAAAAATCCAATTTTTTCTCAATTTTTCAATTATAACCTGAACTTTAAAAAGTAGCAATAAAATACCCAAATTTTAATTTTTTTCAATTATAGCCCGATATTAGTCTCATCGTTATCTTGGCTGATATAATACTGCCACGTGTCAAATGACCCCTACTAATCAGACACGTCAGCGTCATTAGGGGAAGCTTGTCTCATTAGCAAAACAACGTCGATTCTTGATGGTAGTAAAATGGCGTCATTTCAAGATAACTGAAAGAAGACTTCTCCTCCTCCTTCATTCTCACTCAATCTGTCTAAAACCCCGAAGTTTTCTCTCACCCCGGCGTTGAGAATCTATAACTTATTCTAAGTATGCTTTCATTCACAATCACCCCATCGTCTTTAGCACTTCTCCCATCATCGGAACGTCATTTTGCCCCGCTCTTAACCCTTCTCGCATCGCATCGGTGGACACGTGATTTTGCCCTTTTTGACAGTCAACCACGTGAAGGTTAGGTTTTTATTTCTTCCTTAAGATTTCATTGTCTTCTTTTTTAATAATGTTTAATGTTCTGTTATAAGGTGTAGATGATGTAGCTATTTCTGTTTTGTTTATATCTCTTGTTCTTTAATTAATTCTTCATGCAAAAAGGTTGTTATCCAACCTCATCCTATAACACTTTGGTCTAAACTTGTGTAGTTTCCTTAGTCTAATATGAGAGTGGTGTTTACTTTGTAGCTAACAAACTACTTACGTGAGCTTCTTATAGAGAATTTTAAACACAACTAAAACTTGTGTGTTTTATAATTAAGAGGAGGCTATGGGCATTCCTCATTTATGTCTTACATTACCTGTTCTAACACCTAATATGAAGGGGGCATATCTAACAGTTGCCAAGGAAGTAGCAGTTTTTGCCTCAGCTTCTGAGTCATTCTCAAAGTCAAACATCAATTGTAGCATTGTAGAGAGTTTTGTTCGTTATCAGGCTGTCAATACTACTGCTATAAAACTGTCAATTCCTGTTCGTGGGTATGTGGTATTTATCTTTTGACATAATTCTTATTGAGAGATATTATACCTTTGTGTCATCTACATATGGTGCAGGATTAACTCTCCTAATGCCCAATTATTTAAAAGCCTTAAACTTGTTGCATATCTTTTGTTCTTTTTCTTCATCTCTTAGTTTTGGGCTGGAATATTCTGCAGATATCTACCTTCATATTTCTCTAAGCTTATTTGCTGAGTTATATTGGTTGTCCTATGGAAGGAGAGATTTCTCCCTCGGAGCTGGAGTATATGGAAAAAGAACTTTATGACATGGGTTGTTTTGAGATTTCCCTTGGCGATACAATTGGAGTTGGTATACCTGGTATTGTGTTTTGTTCATCTCTGCATTCTTACTCTTTTTTTCTGTTAATAATTTGTACTCATTTTTGTTTGAATGTTTTCTCATTAGATTACCTCTCTTTGCACAAAATTGATGCTTCTTCTTCATGCGTTTCTTTAAGTTTTGTGGTCACAATTTTGGAGTTTGTTTTCTTGAACATGTAATTTTTTCATTTAATAAATTATTTTTCTGACCTTTTGTTCGTAGATTATCAACACTTTTAGCTATCTAATTAATTCTTTCTAAGCGCTGAGTGTTTAATGACTTATTTTTTCACTTTGTATATTCCTATAGTAGTTGGATTTATTTAGTGGCCTATTAATCCTGGCACCATTCTCTTGTGAACTATGATTAACTTAAAGTGAAGCTAATAAAGTTCGTTTTACTGTCTTATATTAGATTGTTGTGATGTAAACTCATATCTTAATAACCAATTCAAATTCATTTCTCCAAATAGTTTCTCAAGTATGATTTTGATATGTTCATTGCCTGTTCCATTTCCATTTCTTTGGAACAGGTACTGTCATTCCCATGCTTGAAACTCTGATGGTTATTGTTCCTACTGAAAAGATTGTTGTCTATTTCTGTGTACAAACATTGTAGTGGTGGAAGGCTGGCTTCTTCTGGATAAGGCTATTTGGATGAGAATAGTGTTCTAAACATTTTATCATTTACATGTACAAATATTGTAGACAAAAAACTAAAACTATATGCGATTCAAATATGAAACTTTTGAATTTATTCCTTTTAGTTCTTTGGAATTTAAGTTTAGGATCAACACTTATCAACAATTTTTGAACTTAATGCACGAGTTGTTTTTCTCCATTTTTTATACTTAACTATACTTAATTGTTCAAAATTCACATCACTCGTGATTGCTTACACTATTTCAAACATCAGGACATAAAATATTAGAGACCTACTTATTAGTGTACCAAGCAATGAATAAATCCAATGTTATAGTCTTCTTTGCAAAATAGACAATGGATCTTAAAAAAAATAAACACAAATAGCAACCAGCAAGTCTTGCTTCAGCATGCAACGCAACTTTAGGTGGTCTAAACAGAAACCAAATCAGGACAAAACACTTAGACTAGTTCAAAAGCAAGAACAAACAAGCTCCTATGTATAATGTAGCTCTAGTCATCAAAGGTCAAATTTCCATTTTGACCCATTCACTCCTTCCACATCAATTTCCAAGAGAAGGTACAGTGGTTTCAAGATATTCACAATCAACAACTGAAAGTTGCTTAAATCAAACATATATGTAGAGAAAAAAATAAAAACTACAAGAATGATAGCCATAGACTCCACTGGGAGAGAGATTCACAAACCTTTCTCAGAAAAATGTAAGGGAGACTCGAAAAATGTTGTAGATTTAGAAATACATAGCGTTTTCTTGCGTTTGTGAGGAAAACGTCCAAATACTTTGGGATTTCTTGCACCTACGAGGGAGGAACGAAACAATGTCGAAGACTTATGGATTTCGTGCATCTGGGAGGGATTTCATGCTTCTGGGAGGGAGGGATGAAATAATGTCAAAAAACTCAGGAATTTTAAGTTACAGATTAAGTAAAAATGATGGAGGAGGAGAAGTCTTCTTTCTATTTTCTTGAAACAACGTCATTTTACTATTATCAAGAAACGATGTCGTTTTGCTAATGAGAAAAACTTCCCCTAATGACGCTAACGTGTCTAATTAGTGGGGGTCATTTGACACATGGCAATAGCACGTCAGCTAGGATAACAGTAAGACTAAGTTGGGCTAGAATTGAAAATTTTTGAAAGTTTCGACATTTTATTACTAGTTTTAAAGTTTGGGCTATAATTGAAAATTTGAGGAAAGTTTGAGCTTTTTTTTATAATTAACCCTTAAATTTATTATTATCAAAAAAGATTACATGAATATTGTCATATTCACTTTCCTTGTTTTTACAAAAATTGTTAGGGTGAGAGTTTTAGTAAGGTTAGCAAAGTTTTCTAGAACCAATTTAGCCTGGTTCAACTTGATGATAGTAAGTCTAGTTTGGGTTCAAGTTGTTCGAACTTGACTTGAATTGAAACCTAAAATTTTCGTAAAACTGACATTGTTTTTAATTCTTTTAAATTAAAAAATATATAATTAATCATATTTGGTTCAAATCTAATCGAACTTTAGGTTGTCCAAGCCTGATCGAGCTGGAGCTTGAGCCTAAAGCTTTACCCCAATCAAAATTTTGGTAGTCCTGACCCTAACTACAAAATTAGAGATGGCACATAAGCCCGTGCCCGACCTAGTTTGATAGACTTTAAGCTAGTCTAGAGTTTTTTAAAATTTTAGGTTTTAGGTTGAGCTCGAGCTCAGGCTATCTAGGCGAGGATTAGCCCAAAGTTTGAAATTATAGGCAAAATGACGTCTTTTTAAGTAAAAAGATATCATTTTATATTTTTTATTTTAAAAATTAAGTTGACTTAAGCTTCGGGCTACTTATGCACTATTGGACTTTGGATTAAGCTAGAGCTCTAATTTCTCAAGCTCAATCAAGCTTCGGGCGATGCTTAGGCCTAAACAAAAACTTTGACTCATTATCATCCCTATATAAAATTCTGTGTTAGGCTCAGCCCTGACCCATTGGCACTTTTAAGTTTGAGGGATGATACATAATATTTTGCTTAGCTGTAATAACAATAATTTGAGGTAACTTAAGAACACACCATTTTTAGTACAATAAAAGTTATTAGTATTGTGGAACCTATGCGTATGACTTTTGTACCTTATTAGCCAGTACCAATAAAAAAATGATACGAAAATAGGTATATAAGTATCGGTCCTTGGTACCAATCAGTACCGACGATCTCGCTTAATACTGATTGGTATTTGAAAAATCAACCGAATACCTACCAGTACTATAAATTTTAAAATTTTGGAGGACATTTTTGTAAAAAAAAATCTTAAAATACCCCTATTTTGGCGCTACTATGCTACTCTCACTCTTTCTCTTGGTTCGATGACTCTCCACCGTCGTATCTTCCTCTGCTTTTGTCTCTCTCTCCGGTGAATCTCCACTCTCCTATGCAAGGCATAAGAAACCAGTACATCACCCACAACAATATACATCCAAACTTACACGCAAAAAAGCAAAAGAATACAAGTCAAAATTACCGAAAGATTTCAACTGAGGACCGATCCTTATTGGTGTGGGTTGTTAGAGAGATAAATGGGTCTACGAGAATGAAGAACTTTGAGTGAATCAAGCCTCGCAAGTGGTTCCTCTACCCATTGGTCCCATGAGTTCTTCCCCATTTGTACATAATGGAGACAGGCAAATAGAAAGTGACAAACATGCTGTAACAAAAGTAGGTTGGTGAGTAGTGACTGTTCTACAACAGTCAAAATGTGGTTGTTTTTTAAATTCTAAACTCTTGACCAGAAGGAGAAAAATAGGTAGGAATAAGAGATATGAGAGGAGAGAGTAAAGCAACATCTAGAGAAACCAATACCCTTCTATTTGAGCCCACAGGGCGTAGCTCAGTTGGTTCCGGAGGGGTAGATTTACAGCCAAGGTGCAAGGTTCGAATCCCGCAGTCTGCAGCGTGGGGGCAACATCCTTGGGTTCCTTGTGGGCTTTGAGGGTGGGCTCCTTGTAGGCTTGTGGGTGACTCACCTCCCCCTTAGCGGGCCGCTGAGTACCTGATTTACATCCCCCCAGCTGCTTCGTCGGGCCGGGGTGTGGGGGGCGCCTAGGGTGGGCGATTCCACCTTTTGCAGCCAAGACCCTTCTATTTGAAAGTTACGGAGAAATCAAGACGTAGACACATGAGTGCATATTGAGATATTAAATGTTTTTAGGTTGTGGTATTGTGGAGGGATGTATGGCTTGCTTGTTTTTTCAAAACAGGTACAAATTTTTAATTTTATTAATATAATTTAGTTTTTTAAAAAAGTAAAAATTATGGTAATTAAGAAACAACATTGTGTTTATAATGTATATATATTTAAGTTAATTTTTTAATTACATTATACATATAATTTTACAAATATGTGAAAATAATATTAATAAAAATAAATAAACTATTGTTATTTTAAATTTCAATCATTATGATTTTTTGAAACAGTTTGATGTAAAATTATTGTGGTTATTATTTATATGTGAAATATCTTAAAATTATTGTTATTTCATATTAATTGCGATTATTATTTATTATTATGATTTTTGGAGACGAGATTGATGTAAACTTATGAAGTATACAGTACAAATGTATAATATAATAATGGACTATTTTGCAATTTAAAAAAATTAGGGATTATTTCATAAATTAAAAAAATTATTTGAAACGGTACCTGATATTGACCAATATTGGTACAGTACCGTACCATAACTCAATCCGGTACCAAGGTCAGTATGGTATTCGCAACTTTGGTGGAACCTAATAAGTTGCATCTTGTAATTTCCTACAACTTTTTAAAACTTTGCTAAATCTTGCATGACCAAAAAATCAATCTTAACTCGACCAAGGTTAAATTGAAATTTGCGGAATAATTATGGATGATGAAGAGGTAACTCAAGAAAATAAAAGCTCAATTACTATATATTACAATAATAACATGATTTTAGTTCATTTTAATTAAAACCTTGGCTCCAATCAAAAGTCATATATGGAAGAAGTTGTACATGTTAAAGAAATTGTAAATTCCATATGTTGGGAAATTAAAGTAGGATTCGATCTCGCATATAACAGAATAGTTAAAAAAATCATTTTGATTTCTTGAGAGTTAAACTCACTTAAAATCTATAAAATGATTAAGACATGAATTTTAATTTGTACCTTATTCTGAAACTTGATCATTTTTCTTATTGTTTCTCTTGAACCTTTTCTAAAATCGGCTCATCTCAACCACCGTAGTCGTACAAGTATACGACCTCTAATATTATCCACATAATGTATTGAGAAAACTCTGCAACTATTACAGAGAGGGTTAGGTAAGTAGTGTTTGCTCTCTTAGAGTTTAATCCTATTTATAATAGGTTTTGGATATTTAATAATTTGATTAGAATTACAAATAGTTATAATTAATACCAATTATATCCAAATAAGATCCAATATATCATATTGATCCTTATTTATTAAATATTTCATATTTAATATTAAAGTTTCTCAAACTTTACAATTAAGTCCAATTTGATTAAAATACTTTTCTTTCTTCAATTTGCTTTTTTTGTGTGACCCATTAGGTTCCTAAATATATTGACAATATATATAAATTATAATCCTAAATCATATTTAAGACTAGATAAATTAAAATCTTTTAATTTATCTTTAATTCTCTAATTAAACAATTTATGTCTATAGATCAACATTGACATTTAGCAATGCATCATAACTATCCAGATATTAAAAAATGTCAAAATAGTTTAACCTAGCCTTTATGTGCATGATTTTTTCATATAAGTTAATTATTTCATCATACAATGTTTCGATTATATATAGAGAATAAAGTTAATGTTTACTCTATTTGAGTCCAATAATGTTAGCTATTTACTATTAGCAATTGATTCAATTAATAATATTTATAAACTATGTACAAAGTGTCGTTTCACCGTAACTAATAATTTTCTGAATCAATACTAATAGAAAATAACAAAATATTCTCCCTAATCACTTTAAGGTAATGAATTATATATTAATCACTCACAATTCATTCCCTCATGCGCATATAGTGCAATGTCTCATTTAGAGAACAAACTAATTGCCTTTTAATTAGAAAGATTAAGAAAGAGGAGTAAATGTCGAGTCAGATCCATTAATACTCCTCTACTATTAGGCGTCGGTCGGTGGCCTATCTCTATATAGTTCATATTATATTTAATGATAACATTAGAACAAGTCTTAAATAGTATCAAAACATAACAATCTTTATACAAAAACAACTTGGGAGATCTCAGGTCAAAAAATCACCTATAAAATTATCACAAAATTTTTGGGCCAGTTTATCAATTAAGATGAACTTCCGACATTAATCAACACAATACAGGTTGGACGAACACTAGACCTGAATAAATGCAACTGTGAAGAGTCCAGATAAGGTGGGAATCAATACTTTGCAAGAGAATCTCATCGAAGTCTGAAAAGCAAGGCGAGAGCTTTGATTCTCAGATGAGACTTCCTTAGAACTAGTTGGCATATATAGGTCTTTTTTTGTTTTCTTGGCTATGAGACAGGATAAGTAGTTAAACAGGTCGTGGTCAGGTTGCATGACCTTTTTTTTTTTTTTTTTGTATTTTGGTTTATATATAATAAGATTGCTAAGTAGTTAGGTTCGTAACTAGGTTGTTGGCCAGTAATCACTGGGAAAAGTTGGATGGACCACATAGAAATAACGCTTTATAGATTCTCAATCTCCACCTTTTTGGATCATTTTGTGGTCCCTTGACAAGAATTTACTTTGGACTCTAAATGGCCTCTTGTGCAGAGTTCCAACTAACGGTCTAACAGAAGAACGGGGGTGTGCAAGACACCAAAATCCCATATCAGCTGATGCTAAACAATGGAAAGCCATATACCACTCGGTCGTTAATCTTGGCTGAAATAGTACAAGTACATTGGGAACTGGAATTTCTAACATCTTGTCTACTAAAATTCAAGAATACAGCGAAAGTATAGGTTCCAGGAAGGAGCTAGGACGTGACTACATAGTTCTGATAACAGGAGCAGGCCGTTTGGCTACCTGTGCGACTTGTCTCAAAAGCCTTACTTGCTGTTTCCACTTGACTTGTAATTGGGAAATGGAACTCGACCTGACTCGATTTCCCTGACGTCCATGATGAGAATCTCATAGTGCCTCTTCACTTCATCTGCAGATTTTCCATCCACAGCTTTGGCAATATTTTGCCAGCGGTCAGGTGTGTCCTTGTCATATAAAGCCAGGGCCTTTTCGAATTGTTTGTTTTGTTTAGACGTCCAAGAAGAGCTGGAGCAACGTGAAGAGGTGAGCGAATTTGATGCCATACCTGACAGTTTGTCTAGTCAAGGAGATGACGAGTCAAGGGTTGTGGTCTAACATTGAGATGGCCAAGCCAATAGAGCTCCTTATATGCAGGAGGAAAAGGCTTGTGGGGCTGTGCCAGTTGGCGAATATATCCTCCAAAAGTCTGATACGGCGTGACTCGTCTGCTTAAGAACCACAAGATCTAAGGATAAGGACTTGAAACTGAAGGAGAAGAATCAGTATCAAAGGACGGGCTCTTTTTTATTTTCTTAGCCCAACTATATTCTCTAATTTAATCAGTTGCAAATGGGTTTCTTTTTGTTAGCTACTGCATGCTCTGTGGATAACAAGATTACAGGTACCACGGTATTCGCCATAGAAAAGCAGACCCTTCCTTCGCTTTTAAGTTCCAACCCTGTAAGCATTCTGTTCAAGCACTAGCTTATCACACATTGCGGCAATCCAGGATCCTTTGCAACTAAGAAAGACGCTCAAGCTGACATTCTCGCAATCCCCAGTAAAGTTATAGAAAAACAAAAATAAACGTAATTTATATGGAATTCTAGATTGAATCCAAATAGGTTAGATACCCTTCTTTCTTCATCAGTTTGTAACCTCAGTTTGCAGGTTAATTTAAATATCTGGACCCATAAGTTTTATCTTTATCTCATTATATCCACGATAGTTTATCTAATGATAGATCCATCTAGCTTAGTCAAAAGATTAGTTAAAAGTTGCTTGTTTCATCGAAGTGTCAGGGGTACTACTGTTGGCTTCCTAGAATCAGCATTCAGAAGCTATGGTAGCTACAATGTAAGGCCAACTACCGTCTTTTAGTTGGTTCCTTGTCTTCTCAACCATTATCATGTGTTGTGAATATCGTCCATACTTTGATAGTTCATCATTACACTAAGTAAAAGGATCTTGAAGAAGAAACACTTTTTGTGCAATGATTATTGAATTGTGTTGTTTCATGCAGCCTCCTATACTGAAGCTCGCGAAGGAGAGATGTGTGCAAAGGAGAGACGTTCGCCAATGAGAGATGCTCTAAGATGGTCCAAAGCTACAAGACGCTCCAAGACGGTCCAAAGTTGCCAGACGATCCAAGACGAACCAATGAGCCCAGATGGTCCTAGACGGTCAACCTGAGAGACGATCCAACTGCTAGACAGTCCAAGACGATCCAACTAGTTTAGACGGTCCAAGACGATCAAAGCTGAGAGACGATCCAAGACGATCAATGCTGAGAGACGATCCAAGAAGACATAAAAGTTGAATAAAGCTGTCAAGACACTTTACCAAAAAGAATTCAGAGCATGATCATCAGAGTATGTCCAATCCGTACCACATTATCAGAATATCATTTTCATGGAGCCTCCAAAACCTGTAGCAGTTAATACATTGTCATAGTTTGTTACCTTCAGAAGCAACATTGTCTGTGTCCTTGTCTCTATCTTTTGTTTTTCATTTTCAGCCATTGATGTACTGTGGCACAAAAAACGTGTAAGAGTTAATATAAAAAGCTCTAGTTTACTTCATTGAAAAAAAAAGAACATGAAAGACTCAATCATTTGAAAAGAGAAAAAATATACAAGAGAGTTGTTCTTCATCAATCTAAGAAAAAAAACCTTTGTTTTCATTTTTGCTTATCTTGAGTGGATTGGGAGTTGTGTTGTGAAAAAAACTTAGAATGGGAAGAAACAAACATTGGTTTTGTAAAATCCATTTCTAATGTGTTACAACCATCCACCAAACATTTGAGAGAATCATACATTGTTCACTTGAGAGACAAATCTTTTACTATACACTTAAACACTTGAGAGGAAGTAGTCTTTACATTTGTTAGGGATAACTATTCAAAAACAACAAAATCTGAATGCTGGTTTACTTCATCTTGTATCAGACGATATTAGACGTTATATCAGTCACAGCAAACAATGTATCAGATGCAGTAGACGAAGCATCAGATGCAGAAAGACTTTCAGTAGTTGTTCCAAAAAAGCTTCGACCAGCAACAACTTGGAGTTTGTGGTTTGAGCGAAGAAGGAGGTTCACTTGATATCGTCTGTAGTATTCGCATAGGAGTAACAGACGAATCCCCGATGCTGTACACAACCTACTCACAACAGTAGTATCAGAGCTACACAGTTCACCATACTTGGACTGAGTCAAAACTATGGCAAGTACGAGCTTTCCTGTGATCAACTTGCAGAGTATTCAAGAAAATATATCAGTTTTAATAGATGAGAACTATAAAGCTTAGGCTCTCAGAGTAGAGGATTCTTTTAAGATATATGAATGTTGGAATATAGTCAATAAAGGAGTAGTCGAAAATGAGGGAATAACAGATTTGACAAGAATAAGTCAGGACAGAGACAAATATTTTAAGGCCCTTATTTTTCTGAGATTTGTGGTGAGTGAAGCCATACTGTTGAGACATGCAGGATGTAAAGGGGCTAAAGAGCTGTGAGACATACTGAAGCTGGAGTATGTAGGCTCAACTCAGTCACTGAGATTGAAGAAACAGGCTGTGATGAGAAACTTTGAAAATTTTTCAATGAGGGATGAAGAGAATGTGACTGCAGCAAAATCTAGATTCATGAGTTTAGTGCAGCAACTGAAGGAGTTTAGTGAGAATACTAGCACTGAGAGACTGGTTGATAAGTTTCTGAGCAGATTACCCTTGAGGTTTGAAGCTAGCATAGCACTAGTGGAATTACAGTTTAGCAATGATCCTGATTCAGTGACATTGGAGTAGGTTATCAATTTGCTTAAAATGCACGGGGAGACGCATGGGATTAGAAGAGAAGGAGAAGAGTATGCCTTGAAGGTTGAGCGTTTTAAAGTGCCAGAAAACCCACCAATCCACACCCAAACACAAAATTTGAACCAAAACCTCCTTGAAACAAATGCAGTGCAACTACAGATGCCTCAACACTCACAAAATCAGCCACAAAACACCCAAAATCCTTACCAGATGACATCATTTCCTTAAAACTAGTCCTATCAAAGCCAAATGCAATACCAGATGCCCCAAGTATATCCTCAAACACAATTCCCTCAGTAAATGCCTTATCCAAACTATCCACAAAACTTCCAAAACATCAATCAATATCTTGGAACTAACACCAACTGAATGCAAAGTGGACATAGAACTACAAGATGGGGAATGTTTCCAAATTGTAGATTCTATGGGAAGAGTAATCATGCTGCTGAAGAGTGTTATTGGAATCATAATGTGGATTGTAGTCACTGTAGGAAGAGGGGACATTCGAAGATAGTGTGCTATGAGAAGTGGATGATAGAGTAACAAAACCCACAAAGTCCCATTTCTGGAGAGCCACCAGCAATACATCCCCTACAAAGACAAAACACTTCATCAAACCAAATGCCAATTCAAACACAGTCCTACCAAAATATTCTTGGATCACAATTTTACCAAGCACATTATGTTGCAAATTCTGGAAATGCACAAATACCTCAACACTACCCTTCTTAGCCATTATGTCTCAACCTCAACCTTTTACATCCCAACCTCAAAAAACTCAGCCTTACACATCTCAACCAACTTTGACATATTAGATACCTCATCAAGCCATACAAACACCAATGTCCAGCTTATCAAGTCAACAACCTCAAATTACATACCTAATAAACAACACCTTGTCCCAACCTCAATTAGGAAATTGTCCAAACTTCCAAGGAAATCTACAAAATATCCCAAACACTCAACTTGGATCATCACAATCTCCAGTTACTGAGAAGAATGTATTTGTAGTGGAAACCTGTCATAGAACCATCCAAATAGAGGAAAAGGAAAGAAAAACTGAAGAGGAGTTTGGAAATTTGATAAAACAATACTCAACTTTGACTGAGCAGAAAAAAGAAATGAAGAAAAGCATTGAAGGACTGATAAGGCTAAGAGATTTAGCTGAGATGAACTTGGAGGAGACATTGGGAGAAATAGGGGATTTGAAGGGAGAGATGGAAAGGATTGTGAGGGAGAAGAATGAGGTTGAAATGGAGAAAAATGGACGGGCAAGAAAGATTAATGAGTTGGATAAAGTAGTCAAGGAATTGAATGGGTCTTTATCAAGATTACAAACAGAGGGGAAGACTATGTGTCAAAACATTTTGGAGTTGGAGAAGAGATGCAGTGGGGCAACAATGAAGGAGAAGACAATGACAATGAAAATTGATGCTTTGGAGGGTGAAAAGAGAACGAAAGAAGAAACTATTAAGAAGTTATTGGAGGAAAAATATTTGCAAGAAAGTCGTATGAATGTTAATATAAGAGATGCAAGATCTCAAGAGAAGACATCTCAGTCGAAACCACAAAGCTCAAATAACACTGAAAGTGATGGATCTCAGGAGGAGATATCAAGCGCAGATAGTGCTCATAAGGATAGGGACCTGGCCTTGGTTTATAATGAAACTAACCCTTTATTTGATTTCAGGTGCAGTGATGCAGACGAAGAGGAAACAGATGAAGCATTGACAATTATTGAATGTGTTTTGCTAAGATGGAGATTTGAAGCTGTGAGGAAATTGATAGGTATGCAGGCTCCACAAAACAAAGGAGGAGTTGTTGAATTGTGTTGTTTCATGCAGCCTGCTATACTGAAGCTCACAAAGGAGAGACGTGTGCAAAAGAGAGATGTTCGCCAAGGAGACGCTTCAAGACGGTCCAAAGTTGCAAGACGCTCCAAGACGATTCAAAGTTGCCAGACGGTCCAAGACGAACCAACGAGCCTAGACGGTCCAAGATGGTCAACCTGAGAGACGATCCAACTACCAGACGGTCCATGACGATCCAACTAGTTTAGACGGTCCAATACAATCAAAGCTAAGAGATAATCCAAGACGATCCAAGAAGACACAAAAGTTGAATAAAGCTGTCAAGATACTTTACCAAAAAGAATTCAGAGCATGATCATCAGAGCATGTCCAGTCTGTACCATATTATCAGAATATCAATTTCATGGAGCCTCCAAAACCTGTAGCAGTTAATATATTGTCAAAGTTTGTTACCTTTAGAAAGCAAAATTGTCTGTGTCCTTGTCTGTATCTTTTGTTTTCCATTTTCAGCCATTGATGTAAGGTGGCACAAAAAAACGTGTAAGAGCTAATATAAAAAGCTCCAGTTTACTTCATTGAAAAAAAATGAACATGAAAAACTCTATCATTTGAAAAGAGAAAAAATATATAAGAGAGTTGTTCTTCATCAATCTGAGAAAAAACATGTGTTTTCATTTTTGCTTATCTTGAGTTGATTGGGAGTTGTGTTGTGAAAAAAAACTTAGAGTGGAAAGAAACATACATTGGTTCTGAAAAAATCCATTTCTAGTGTCTTACAACCATTCACCAAACACTTGAGAGAATTATACATTGTTCATTTGAGAGACAAATCTTTTACCATACACTTAAACACTTGAGATGAAATAGTCTTTACATTTGTTAGGGATAGCTATTCAAAAACCACAAAATCTGAACGTTGGTTTACTTTAGTTTACTTCATCTTGTATCAGACGTTATATCAGACGCAACAAATAATGTATTAGATGCAGTAGATGAAGCATCAGATGTAGAAAGACTTTCAGTAGCTGTTCTAGAAAAGCTTCGACCAGCAACACCTTGGAGTTTGTGGTTAAAGCGAAGAAGGAGGTTCACGTGATATCATCTATAGTATTCGTATAGGAGCAACATATGAATCTCGGACGCTGTACACAACCTACTTACAACAATGATAACAGACAAACATCTTTTGCCGCTTTATTTATAATTTCTCTCTTCTTTTGTTTGAGCTGGGAAAAGGGGAAGGTACGAGTAGAGTGTGCTAGTTCCAGCACTAAAATGTCGTTTGCTTTTAAAGAATGAAAAGAACTGTCATCTTACATCTCTCCTTATTCAATGTCTCAAGAACCTGTCTCCTACTCTTTTCGGTAGTTCCATCCTAATCGGGTTGATGGACACGTCTTAGTTATGATTTATTATAATTTTCCATACATTTGTTAGCTTTAAAATGTTGTTTCTCTGCTCTGCCTTTTGATTAAGGCCTCTGATTAGAATAAAATAATGAGAATGAAATCTACCCTTCAACCATTTAAATCCTTATGAACGAAAGCCAATTAGATGAAAAAAATAGGCAAAGAGTGCATCAAAGAATTTTACAGATCACCAAAACGTGGTGCCAGTGAGATTTACTAGGCTAGTATTCCATTACAAGACAGGTAGTCAGGATTCAAATCCTCTTTAAACTCTGTTTTTAGACTAGTATTTGCTAGTTTTTTTTACCATAAAGTTAGTTGTTTGACCAATGACTTAGAACGCAGACTCCATTTTTTATGGTTAGTGGAGTTATCAACGAGCTTGGAACATCTAATATTCAGGTCCTGCCTTTTTGCTAATCTTCAACTGGACCACTTGAATATCTTTTTGTAGATCTTCTGGGTGATGACTCTTATCGCGCTTGGCTTGTGTTTTTCTCTTTCTATACACATGTTGTGACTCTTGATGGCTGATGATTCCACATGCTATAATTCCAACCTGGTTTAGGACTCCATTTCTAGCTGAGATAATATCTTGGCGTATACTGGGTTATTGGACCAATCTTGCAAGTGTGATAAGAATGAGAGTAATGATAAGAATGAGACCAACATTGCAAATATAAGGCCCATCCGAATTAGACAGCAACCCAAGAAGTTAGATGACTATATGCCTAGTTAATGAATTGTTTTTTGTTAGATGGAGTTGTTTGAGAGTATTGTTGGAAACTTAGTTTTGTAATTTTGTTATGACGTTGTAGCTTGTGAAGGATTCGGTAGATAATGAATTACAATACACTTTTTCTCTCTACCTTCTCTCCTTTCTGCTTCTTCTTCTTCTTCTTCTTCTTCTTCTTCTTCTTCTTCTTCTTCTTCTTCTCGTCATTGTCCCTTTAGTGTTTCTCTGTAACCCATTTTCTGGAGGTTAGCCCCCTTAAAGTGGCTTTTCTTATCATTTTGGTGCTTTCATTGAGAGACGATTGTTAGATCGCGTACGGTCCGAGTATTCAAAATACGCTGCGGAAAAGACCATACAACATCGTGATGTATAATCGAAAACACCAAGGATGGACG
>JAOQMR010000211.1:20357405-20381755 GCA_027563865.1 Erythroxylum pelleterianum | reverse complement strand
GGTCACTTTGGTGACAAACAAACTATTCAAAATGTCCATAATGTCATGTATTACATTCAACATATACTAGGAAAATTGAATTCCTATTATTGCATCATATAAAATATTCAAAGTACCACAAAATATATATTATGGCATTAATTTCTAAAATTATATTATGTATAAATCAATTATAAATTAAATAATCCCATATAATAGGGCCATAATCATTTGTTCACTTAATATAACCCTTAATGGCCCATAACTATAATAAAAAAACCAGCCCATAAGCTTAATTTGGGCCCAGAAGCCCGTCTGGCATCAAGGGGCTGCATCTGGCGCATGCACCAGCCCCTCCTCCAGCCAGCAGCGTCTGGCGCGTGTGCTACTTCCTTCGACAATTTTCGTTTATGTATTTTTTTTAACTTTGATTTCTCTTCCTACGCTGCTTTCATACCACAAAACCGAAAAGCATACGCTGGTTTCCTTTTGTTTTCAACAAGCGTAAAGACGTCATTGAAGAAACATAACAAAACAATCACCCATAGCAATAAACACCGCAAACTCATCAAAACATCATGTTTGATTTTCAATTCTCTCTACTGTCCATTACCATTCATGGGTTCAAGAAAAAGAAAAAAAATCACCGTAATAATCAACAACCATAATCAATTTTTTCGGTTCTCTCATGTGTATCTTTCTTACTCTAACAAATACACATCTCATTTCAACATGTCCGTGTGCTTTTATGCATTGTTTTATCAACACTGAAGACATACAAATCATATATCAACACGTTTCTGTTTCAAGAACCAAACTTTGACGTTCTTTACCAACAAGCACAACCATATCTTTTATAGAAACAGAAACTCTATCTCAAAGGAAACATGGCAATATAAGCACAGAGGATAGTTCGATCGAGTTTCCACATTCATCACCGAAAGTTCACATTCTATTTCTAAATTCCTTTCATGGTAGTGCATCGAAGAAAGTAATGCCATAAAAAACAGAATCATACAACATTCGATTCATACAAAATGATACACTGTAAAATAATTAATCATGCAATACCATGGCTTTGATACCAATTGCAAATCATTTATCGGATCAAATGATTTTGTGTACCTGTATCCATGCTTGTTTCTTCGATTGATGTTGATTGCTTTGAAAGCGTTTTATTTCCTCTCCTCTTCTTCTTTTAGTGTTTTCCTCAATGGTTCAGAAAAGTTTCAGAATCGTTATGTTTCAATAAGTTGTTTCAACTTATATAGCATTCCCAATGGACACGTCCTTTGGTAAGTGGAAGAGAGAGGGGAAGGGTCTGTGACCCATTTGAGACCCAGTCTATAATACCCAATAACCATTACCTTGGGTGCTTTAATTGGACTCAAATCTATAAGTGACATGGGACATAAAATAGTCTAACAGGGTGTTCCAGCCCTGTGCCATTTAATTTGGTCTACATATTTGTGTGGACACCATATAGACATATGAATGAGATTTAATAGAACATTATAGGAATTGGTTATCCGAAACAGAGGATCTGATCCCCTCAATACTATGTGATGAATATTAGTTGTCTTATTGGCATTCTTCTTGGCAATAGGGACAACCATAACACTGAATTCATTTACCTTCAATCAAATCACTAGAAAAGTTTCAAATAAAGTTATTTTTACAATAAAAATGTTTGATTTCTAAATTTTTAAAATAAAATATTTGATTTATTTTTTAGGTTTAGTGCAAACCAAACTAACGTTATTATATTAACTTTATTTTGTTACTTTCAATATTACAAATTAGTTATTATCTTCATTAATTCTCTCTAAGCAATTATTCTTTTGTCAAGAAAAATACTCCAATTGTATAAGGTGTTTTGTTATCTAAAGAGGATACCACCTTTAAATAATTAATGAATTTTTATTCACTAATTTCAATATTTTTATCTTTAATAAAGTGAGATAAATTCACTAAACAACAAAATGCTTATTCTTATCGTAATTTTTTTGATCCTGTGATTATTTTTCTTATCAATATTATTCAAAATGTTACATTAGATAAATATATTACTTTTTTATATTCTATTAAGAATATTATATAATTAGAAATCTGGATAATCTATGATATCCATTTCTCTATTTATTTTACAATTAATTGTTAAAGTTGAAAAAAAACTAAGTTAAACTATCAAAACTAATTAAACTGAATGTATTTTATTAATTTTGGTTTTATTTGAGTTTTATAAGATCTAGCTTAATATAAAAACAAATGAATTGTTATGCGTATGGAATATAAATAAGTATAAACAATAAATTACTCATACCAATATCATAATCGGACTACTGATATAAATAAGTGATAAATTCATTGTAACATGTAACGAGACCTTAACTACGTATCCCGGATCAAACGTGAAAGGGAAATAAACGAAAAAATGCGAAAAATACCTGATTTTGGTTCTAAAATTCAAACTAGCTTTCTGAGGCCGAAACGAGCGTGAATCCATCACTGTCTTCATAGCAACTGCTCTCTAGGACGTGATAAAGGCTTTCTATAACTTTTTCAAAACGTAAGCTCTCTTAATAGATCAGAGAATCCTCGAATGATATGAGCAACTGCATGAAACCTTAACCTTTATATATAGCTTTCATATCGAGCTTCCCTATCACAAGCTTGATATAGGTCCGGTCCACACTGATCAGGATTTATTTTCCTCCTGAACTTCAAACCATTAATTTAGATTATTTACTGGGTCACTTTATTATCTTTATCTGGATCAAATTCCGTAACTTAACTGATAATTTATTGAAAAACCAAAAAATACAATTAAATGTTGTGCAACTTTATGGGAAATGTCAAAAATAGTCAACATATACTTAATTGCGGTATTGACTCAAGTTTAAAGCAGTTTAAAAAATTAGTTAAGTCAAACTACTGTATTAGTTGACTAGGTTTAAAAACAAAACATTATATCCAAAGACAACGAAACTCCATCATTCCATTATGCAAGGCTTTTGATACTAAAAAGTATCAAACACATATGTCATGTGTGACACAAGTCCAATACAATATCTAATACCTCACTAACATGAATGGGAAAAGATAGTTTGACAAACTAAGATGATACTTGTATGATCTAAACTATATTATCTTCGTTTGTAGGTCTCAATTTCTCCAACTTTATGCTAAACTACATTAGAGAAATCCTGTTTTCTCTCACTGAATGCTAACACAGTATTAGAGAAAACTTGTTTCCTTTCATCAAATGCTAAACTGTATCAGAGAAAACCTTTATTCTCTCTAACTGCATGCTAAACTGCATTAAAGAACCTTTATAAGATTAAAAACTTATATCCCCCATGTCATGTTTAAAAATTTATAGATATCCATATAAAACTGTATGTGTTTAAATGACCTAAGCTCAAGGTCAATCTGTATATATGCCCAATGACCTTTAAAATGCTTAAGAATATAGTGAGGAATGATAATGAATATTATCATTATAATTATGATGGTTGGTTAAGAGGAAGGGATGATTACCATTACCATCGATAGTGGTTGGTTTGTAAAAAAAATTAAGAAATAGAAATTTATTATATTTTAATTAATTAATTATATTTTAATTAATTATTACAATAAATTAATTAACTAAAATATTTGAATTAATGATTGGATTATATTTTCATTAATTATATTATAACTAATTAATTAATTTTTTAATTAACTATAATGTAATCAATTAATAAATAATAATAATAATTTAATTAATTATAGTGTAATCTAATTAATTATATTTTAATTAATTATAATATTTTAATTAATTAAACAATAACAAAATTTTGATTAATGATATTTTAATTAATTACAATATTTTATTAAATAATAAGTATATTTTAATTAGTTATATTTAAATTAATTATAATGTAATTAATTAAATTATTTTAATGAATGAATGAATTATATTTTAATTAATTATAATATAATTAATTAATAATAATATTTTAATTAATAATGTTGTAATTAATTGTATTTTAATTAATTAATTGTATTTATTTAATTAGTATTAAAAATATTTTAAAAAAAGAGTCACCACTAAGGAATGAGTTTCATTTCTCTACTAAATGGAGGGTATGGAGGATTCCTCAAAAGTGGGATATCAAACTATTGCCCCTATAATGATAATCAACAACCAACTACTCACTTTTCATTCCTTACCCATTAACCCCTTCCCAAACTCATCAACCAAGCATCCCCTAAGATTGACACAGATCTTAAAACTTTCATATGTATTATGACTATGTATGATAACAGTTATTATTGAGGATAAATGATGTTTATTTTTATTGATCAACCACAATATTGTTATAATACAACAAAATGTATAAATGTACAAGGAGCAAACATAAGGATCTCCTAGCTAACAGTGTCTAAGGACTTCAAAACACCCATATTGTATACTTGTCTCTCAAGGCGAAGTCCTTTAGTTAAAGGATTGGCTAACATTTCCTCAATCCTTAAATACTCTAAACCTTAATGTCACCTTTTCGTATCAAATCTTTTATGGTCAAATATTTGACCTTTAAATGCTAAGACCCTGTGATATTCTTTGTTGTTATTAAACAATATAGCAGCAAGATTATCACAGTACAGCTGAATGAGTCTAACCACTGAATCAACCACAAACAACTCAAAAATCAACACCTGCTAAACTGCATTCTAGTGGTCTATACCTGGGTTAGCTAGATATCGACCCAGTAGTCTAACAGTAAATGTAATGTTTGACCTAGTGCACATCTAGGCATATGTAAGGTTACCAACCACACTAGAATATAAAACATTCCTTGTAACCTTTACTTTATTCTTTGGACACTATGCCAAAGATAATCTCTCACTATAAGAGATTGGTATTACAACAAATTTACTGTCAATCGTATTAAACCTTTGTAGCACATACTCAATATATGCATTCTGATAGCCTAAAGAGTGATGAGATCAATTCAGGTAAATCTGCATACTTAGCATAAAAGATGTTTTACCAAGGTTCTTTATGTCAAAATACTTGGTCAAAAGTTGCTTAACCTTATGCAACATGATCAAGACATTTGACACGAGCAATATATTCTCCACGTACAATTATAGTAACATAACTCTGCCCCCCTAACCTCATAGTACAAGCATCTTTTAACTTGACCACGAAGCTTAAAGAGGTCACAACATCATTAAATGTAAGGTACCACTTAAGGGAGGTTTTATATAAACTATGTATTGATTTGCTTGACGTGCAAACCATGTCAGTTCCATCTAGATTCTAAATTCCTTTAAGTTGTTCCATATAGACCTCTTCATAAAGGTCTTTATTTAGGAAAGCGGTTTTGACAGCCATGCAATGTAACTCTATATCATTATTATCTATAATTGTCATAATCACTCAAAATGTATCCTACGAGGATACGAGAGAAAAGATAACATTAAAGTCAAACTTTCTCCCTGAGTAAATCAACAAGAAACTAAGCGAGCCCATAAACTTTTGAACTTTATCCTGAAATCCTTTAGTTCTTAAACCTCATTTACAATTGACAAGTTTGCCATTTCACTTTAAATCCACTAGCTCCTGAACCTTATAATGCTTCATAATTTGCATCTCATTAGTCATTGTATCCCACCACAAATCCACTTTAGATCCATAAACAACTTCTATAAAAATAACTAGATCCGTAACGTGTCTAACATCACAGTCCTGTTCACAAAATAGATTATGTATCCAGATGGCATAGCATGTCATCTCACCCTAGTGGATCTGTGTAACTACATTAAATCTTATACCCCCAGGAAATTCTGTGTGTACATCTATGGGTTCTTGTTCCTATATAGGCACAGTACTAAGACCTAGATCCATCGGATTTAACTGTAACATCCTTCTTGCTATCATTTAAAGGGTCAAAGGGGCCACCATCATCATAGACATCGTATTCTAGAAACTTAGTTATTTGTGATTCCACCATTCTAGTCTCTCCTTTTCTACAGTAAAATCTGTAGCTTTTTGAGTGATCGAGATATTTTACTAAATAGCAATGAATGGAATGAGCATGCAATTTGTCTTTATAAGGATTATACTACCTCAGTAGGGCATCTCTATACACGAATGTGTGCAAGGTTGGGTTTCCATGCTTCTAGATAATCAAGTAGATTAGTCATGTTTTGCATTGACTGCTTCATATCCTATAGGGTGCATTACGCCCTTTGGCAACTCACAATTTTGTCAGGACTACCCGGCATAATGAACTAAATTGCTATTCCAACTGATTCTATATATCTGGAAAACGTACCATTTCATATTCTCCACGGTAGTTACTACACATGCCGTCCATCGGTTTGGCGCGTGTTACGCACGCCCCGGTCGATTAGACCGTTCGTGTGCACTGTGCACGCATTGGCCATGCGCCCAACGGTCGTTGTCAACTGATGATGTTTGCGGCGATTTCCAGAGAGTTTCGGCTCAGTTTTTGCACTCCAGGGCTCCTTTTCACTCCGTTTCTTAAGTCCAAACACATTCATACCAATTTCATGCAATAATAAGCAAGAAAAGATGAGAAACAAAACTTTATTCTCTGAGAAATCTTATAGAAAAAAATTGAAAAATCTTCGGTTTTAACCACTTGATCGCATCACCGCTCTAATACCACGTGTAACAAGTAACGAGATATTAGTTACGTATTCCGGATCGAACGTGAGAGGGAAATATAACAAAAAAATGTCAAAAATATCCAATATTCATATCTGGTATAATGGTGCAAGAATCAATCAATCATTTCATTTTTTTAGGCTTGATTTAAAATTTCTATAAAAAGCTCAAAGAATGGTCTAATTGGTGATTGTCTTAAACTAATACAAATGAAAAAAGAATGAAAATTAAATTCAGAATACACTTGTTAAAACTTAAATTTGAATTTGGTATCTACATTTTAATTTTAGACTAATTAAATATGAATTATAAGTTAATAGTAAAGGAGAAAATAAAATGTAAAATGGAAGTATGCTCAAAACATACACCAATAACAACAACCGATTAAAAAAATCGCCGCTAAACTTGTGTCCAAGTCAGAAATATGGGCTTGTGAGATGTGCCCAGGACATTCGTCAACTCAAATTAGAAGTCAATTATTAATAACACTATATAATTTTGGTTCACATATCTTTACGAATGGGGGATTAAAAAATGACCTTGGTTAGTTGGTCACTTGGTCAATATCGAGTTTAAGATAAAAAATAAAAAAGAAATGTTAAAGCATATTTAATATACTGTTGTACAATATTGATTTTGCGAATGGGGGATTAAAAAATTGACCTTGCTTGGTTGGTCGGACGAAACATATACTAATAAGTCGTGGGAATTCTAAGACTTTTAACCATACTTGAACATGAAAATATCCTCTCTTTTGCCTTTTAATCTTAAAAAATATATATGAATTCTACTTTTGTAGTTATTTGCCCGTTTACTATTCACAGGCGTTCCTAACATTTTATGGGACCTGGACGAAGTAAAAAAAGCCCAATAATTTGGTAATATACAAACATGTAAATTTTAAAAACATTTTTTTATTTATTAAAATTTAATATCCATATATAAGTAACTCAATTTATAGGTCCATATATTCAATAAAATATTAAATGATCATAACATCAGTTAACAATATCTTACAAATATTAGTAACAATAAAATCACTAAAAAATAGTAGCAGTAACAATAAAATAGCAATAGCAGTAATCGAACAACATTATTAAACTGTAAAACACTAAGAAAATTGCACTAACAGACACACAGATGATCATGATTTATCAAAAATATTTCTTTGTGTATTTTTAAATGCAAAATCATTAATAGTATTATCAAGATCAATATTGTCTGAGATATCCTTCTCGATACATAAACTAACTAAACCATTCAACCTGTCTTGCAACATTGATGACCTCAAGTAGGTTTTCAATAATTTTAATTTTAAAAAACTTCTCTCAACGATACTACAGTCACACGTAAAATAAAAATTACAATTACAAAATTTAAATTATTTATTAATGTTTAATTATATTTTTATAAATAATAAGTAATCTAAAAATTAAAAAAAGGAGAAACACAAATAAACACAATATCATTTAATATTAATGTTCTGATTTAAAATCTTAATATAGTGTCCTTATGAATGACAAATTACAAATTAAGTATAATATATTCAAATATTTAGTAAGCTAATAATACATAAAAATTAAAAAACTTTACCTTTAAATTATCACTAAGAACTCATCAGTCATAATTGTGAAAATTAATTGCTGCAAATTTTGAATTGAAATATCTTTTTTTAATTGAAAGTTAACATTAGTCTTGGAAGCTTAAAAGATTATGACCCTGTTTGGCAATTAGCTTATTGCATTATTTGTTAGCTGATAGTTGATTCTATTAACTGATTTGACTAGCAAATTGTATTAGCTGTTTGTCATTTGATATTTGGTAAAATTAATTGTTTAGTGTTAGCTGTTTATGTGAAAAATGACTTAAAAGAATATAACTTTAAAGAATTATAAAGGTATGAATATTATATATCTTAGTATTTTGTTGCATATTCTTATAGGAATTTAAATTTTAAATATTTAATTCTACAAAAATTAAGTTTATAACTCTAATAAAAAATATAGAACATATAATAATAATAATAATAATAATAATAATTTGGAATACTTCAATTTCCATCCTTTAGAGATTTATTGTTGTGGAATTTCCATTTTGTTTGTAGATCAATAAAAGTCTTATAACTCATGTCTTTGGTAATTTATGAATCAATGTCTTACTTATTTATGATGTTCACTTAAAGCTCCTACCGTAATCAATTTGATTGAATTTTACTTAATTAAGTTTACTGGTTTTTCAGAGTTAAACAAATCAAAGCAGCACGTGTACATAAGTAGGAAATATTTGCATATAGATACTACACTATCCTCTGGCAATTGTTGTTATAACTTTCTTGATGTACTTGTTTAGGAGTAATATCTTGTTAAGTTAGTTGGATCTTCTGCAATTGTTGTTATAACTTTCTTGATGTACTTGTTTAGGAGTAATATCTTGTTAAGTTAGTTGGATCTTCTGCAGGAATATCACATAATCATATACTAGTTAGACCATCTTATCAAAATACATTTGCCTTATGAAATTTGTCAACATTTAGTACGTCCGATAGTAAAGTGTAGCCTTAGCAATGTAGCAAAAAGTGGTGAGGGAATGAGGTAAACAGTTAAGTTTGAGGGTATAATTTGTCTGTGAAGAAGATGAATATTGGCTGATAGGATGAAAAGCTCCTTCTAAGTAGCTTTTTCAAAAATAGCTAGTTAGATTAAATTAGTCAGCCCAACTAACTATTAACTAAACAAGTATATTATTCAAACAGCTAATACTTCTTAATCAGCGAAAACATAACTGAAAAGCTATCCACCAAACAATTCCTATATATTAATACGGGCATTATCTCAACCTAAAATTATTTGCCCCATCCCCTCTGCAATCATTAAATAGCTTGTAATAACTTCCAACTACTGTAAGCGTTGGAATATTACTGAAAGTAAAAGTGGGCCCTAATAGGATGGGGCAACTGCCCAGCCGCCGCACCCCTACCTTATCTTTCTGCATCTTCATTAATTCCATTAACTATTGGTGCTCCTTCCATAGGTGTAAGTGTGTAACAGTAATAAAGAACTTTGTTTTATTACAAGAACTCCTTCCACGCAGCGGTAAACTCGTCAAAATCTAAATCTAAGTAGTTGACTCTGCTGCCCCAACACGGCCCTGGGTATGCATGCGAGGAAGATTCTTGGGCAGGCCGAAAACGAAGAGACGTGGAAAGCGTTCTACCAAATCTCATCCAAAATTAAGAACTACGCGTTGAATTTTGGTGATTGACTCTGACAGTCACCAAAGTTGACATTCAATAGCGCTGGCGTCCGAGCTGGAAAAGTCACAGGCACCGCTGACTCTATCATGATTGGATGGTAAGAAAAATTTGTAAAAATAACGTAGTCATATAAATTCTATATGCATATATGGTGATCCTTGTGAGTTAACGACACTTTAACCCCTTATCCATCATCTATCCCTTTCTTTTGTTGTGCTAATGGACAAACTTTGCTTCCCTCTCTTGACTTTTTTCTTTATAAATACTGTGTTTAAGGAAAGTCCCAACTTTAAGAAAGTGCTTTTAAGTCATTAAATCAGCTCATAAGAGATAAAGTGTTGGCTAAATAAAATTTTTTATTCTTATAACTCGAATTCGAGATTTTTGATTAAATGATGAAAGTGTTGAACCACTCACACCAATTTATTTAATTTTTCTCTCTTAACTTTAATATTAAAAAAAGCTCTCTTATTGTTATGACACTATGCATTGCTTATCCGTGATCTATCACTTTAACCCCTTACTTATCCATGACCTATCCCTTTCTAACTTTGTTTTGTTGTGCTAATGGACAAACTTTGCTTCTCTCCCTAAACTTTTTTTTTAAAATGAGGTGTTTTAGGAAGGTCTCAATTGTGAGAAGATGCTTTTAAGCTATTTATTTTCAGATTAATCCTTATTCACATCGAGTCAGCTAATAATGAGTAAAGTGTTGGCCAAATAAATTTCTCCATTTTCAAGACTTGAACTCGAAACCTCTAATTAGAGGATGAGAATGCTGAAGCACTCACACCAACCTATTTAGTTTGTCTCTCTTAACTTTAATATAAAAAAGAAAGCTACACTAACTCCTTGCTTATCCATGATCTATCACTTTAACCCCTTACTTATCCATGACCTATAACTTTAATATGCTAACTTTATTTCATTTTCGCTTCATAAAGACATGGTTGCTACGAAACTCCAATAGATTGTTTCCTCTGTGAGCCCCACCACTTCGGGTGTCACTGCCCATTATTTCACGCTCTTTTCGTGCCCTTTTGTTTACATCATCTGCCTTTGAAGCTCCAGAAAAATGATCTGAGATGCATGCTTTTCTACTTTTAGCTTCTTCAAGGAAATATCGATAATTTTGGGGTTAGACCCTTCTTCAATTTGTTATTCTTCTGTCCCATGTCAAGGAAAAGGGAAGCTATGAGTTTCGGAGTTCTGCTGTGAGCCTTTGATTGCTTCAAGTCTTCGGTGGTTCAGGTGCTACTCGTTGGTGGAGGAGGCAAACTACTTCTCTTTCTTGCAAATTCCTGATAACTTGGTAAAGTTTGTTCTCTCTTCTTTGTTTCTTTTTGTTCCTTTCTTGTATGGGTTAGTTCTACATACTGGTACAAGGTAGTGATTTTTATGGAAGTTGTTTCCTCTTTTCTTCAAAAACCCGTTGCACCTTTGGATGCTTCGTGAATTGCGGTTGAAAAGCTTCCCAAGTAAAGAAGGGAAATGTGATTTTAAAGGGGTTGAAGCTGTTTCTATTTCTGTGCACAAGCATATAAATTTGCCAGGAAGTGGGAATCAGGACGCTTAAGTGCTTGATTCACTATTTAGATATGGCCTACAATAAACGTGCCAAATTTGTTTGAGTCTTGGTGATTGTTTTTGGTGGTTTAGAGATGAGATCTGCAGCGCTTACGGGTTAGCTCGAGATTAGTAGGTTAGCAGATTAACTAGCGAATCGACATAAATTTCCTTTATCCAATGTTTGCAATTTCTAATCGACTTTTAAGAACGTTCCACATGCTTAGCGTCCTCTAATGTTTCTGGGAACATAATTGTGTAGACATATTGACTTTTTGGTAATTTATTTCTGTTATATGTACTTTGCATGATTATATGTTGTTTCTACTTTACAGATCCAACGTTGCCCCCCTTAGATGGGAACAGATGTTACTGAAGTTGCAGGAGCACTTCCACCGCGTTATTCCTGTCAGGTACCACCAATATACTGATTATTTCTGACCTGGTTGAAATTTTTTGGCTTAAGGTAGATTGTCTTTGTCGTTAATTAATCTTATAGTGAAAAACCGAAGGGAGTTAATTGTTTCACAAATTTTTCGCAAACTTCTTTAGTATCAACAAAATAAAAAACAAGCAAAAACGAAATAACAAATAACACCATAAATTTGGTAACGTAGTTCGGCATACCTTTTCTACGTCTGCGGGGTCCTCATCCGGCTTAATAACTTTTACTGAAATATAATAGATTTACTAAAGGCTTTACTGAGCTGACACCACTCAATCTTTGACACTATCCCTTAACCTCACTTTCTGTGAAAAAATTTCACACCCAATAGTACAATCGTCTCGTACTAATCTCAACAAACGATTTTCTTAATCAACCCAATAGTATGACCGTCTCGTATTAAGCTCAACAAAAGATTTTCTCAACAGTATTTGACAATAAAGATAAGAAATAAAGAACTCAAGTGATCAATTAATTAAGAACAAAATAATAATACACTTGAAAAAAAGAAGACAACTTTTTGAAAGATTAAGCTCCACTGAATTGAATATGAAGATCGTCGCAACAATAATAAAAAAGCAGTCCACCCAAGAACCACTTCACAAAACTGAATGTGCAGCTTAAGCAACACCCCACAAAATTACGCACACTATACACTTCAGCTATTCACGTAATTTAATCTTCAAAGACGTCTTTTGCTTTTCCGGAGATGATTTTCTCTTAAACTTAAACTATACACCTTACCTTTATCTTCTTTCCCAAAACAAATCACGTAGGCTCTTTAATTAATGTCCACTTCACATTTTTATAAAAGCCAACACCAAATCCATATTCACCTTACCTTATCTTCTTTCCCAAAACAAATCACGTAAACTCTACAATTAATGCCCATTCCACCTTTTTATAAAAGCCAACACCAAATTCACCTTTACACCTACTGCAACCTTGATAAAGCCAACACCCAGTGAAGCAAAGAAGCAGCAAGCATGGAGAAGCTTAGAAGCAGTGCGCAGAGAAGCATCATGCATGGTTTTTCTCACATAGCCCAGGAGCACATCCACGATGCAATATATATCTATTTTCCAATGCAATTAACTCATGCCCATATAGCCAAACGCTAGCTGCAGATTAAAGAATATATGACAGACTTCTAAAGGCTAGAATAAACTCTGCATCAACTGCTTCTTTTTGTTTTCGTGGCCATACCCACACATGATCTACACCACATCTTGCCAAGATACACAACAATTAAAAATAGAACTCTATCACAACTAAAAGATTATCCCCAATAACTTTTTGAATTCAAGTCAAACTCTAATTAATAACTTATATGTCCAATTAATAAATAAGATGTCAAAATTAGATAAAAGATATATACCATATATCTTAACATACAACATTTGCATTCACCAAATACTTGAAGCTATTTATTGCACATCGTTCTTTGTTAAAATAAGAGAATATTATTAGATGGAACCGTTAAGATCTTTTTCTAAATGGGAAATAAGGACAATTAGCAGTAGTATTTGTTGACAAAAGAGCGTGTGGTGTGTTTTTTGTGGAATCTATGGCTTCTAGTAAACAAAGTTTCTTCTTCTAACTTTTCTTTCTCATGTCTAATGTTTGAAGCCTTATACTTCAAAATTTCCATACAACAATTGCAGGTGCATCAATCAATGTGCACAGAGTTGATGAAATTGATTGAGAGAATTGAAAAAATATATCCAAGAATAGAAGCAGCTCGACCTGGATGGTCTTTAGGGATAAGGTTGCTATGCAAATTAGGTGGTGCAATTGAGAAAGCCAAACAACTTCTTCAGAACTGCAGTGAGTCAAGTAGACTTTATTTGGTACGTGTTCTTTAATGTCTTGGACATAAAAAGTGGATGTTATAGGAAACTCGTTGTTGGTGGATGATTAGGCATGGGTTTCCATAGTTACGATGGTTTTCAAAATTAGGCCTCTCTCTCTCTACATCTGGTTGGTCATCTAGTATATTAGTCCTGCTGCTAAATAACTTACATGCCTTCAATGAACTTTTAAGATTAATCATTCTTTGAATAAATTCTTAAGCAGAAATGTAGCTTGTAACTTGCTTTTGCTTCTCTCTTTTGTGTTTTATCAATATTACTGTTCCATTTGGCGGTTAATGTTGATTATATTCCCTTGCAAATTCTTCAGGCCTATAATGGGGATGTAATAGTCTCTAGATTTGAGAGATCAAGGACCTTCTTGGAGCAGTGCTTAGGCCGGATTAAGGACATGGTTCCTGTAATGTTGTCTACTGAGGTTTGTCTACTTGCATGAATTTTTCTGCTTTCCCCTTTTCTTTTCCTTCTTTACTTGTCTTCAGCAGCTTATTTTGTGGATATTTGTACTATATTTCATAGATTGGAGATCGAGTTTCATTTTTTTACAGGATAATGTGATGAGACCTCTTTCCATTCACCTTGGATTTTTTTTAAGTTATCAGCATCTTTGTTTAACCTCAGTTGTTCGGTGGAATTGATAAAAAAAAATTTATTTTGCAGATATCTGACATCATTGACGATCTTGTTGCAGCAAAATTTTCACTGAACTGCTCTGATGAAGAGGCTGGGAAGGCCATACATGACTTGCTTCAGCATTATACTTCTTCATCTGATTTTGTGGAATACGAAATTGGCTCTCTTCAAGTTGCAGCTTCTAGGCTTTGCATTACAAACCCCGTATCCCTGTTGATGGAGAAAAGATCTATTAAGAAGCTGCTACGCAGAGTTGGTGATAATGACCCTAAAAAGAAGAAGAACCTGCTTTATCTTCTGCATCTGTTGAATAGTTATGGAGATGTGATTCTGAACCAAGCGACGACTCCTGATTCTCAACCTGAAGGAGCATTTGGTTGTAGAATCCTTGATGATAATTCTGTGTACAATAATTCTGCTCGGATAGGGTCTTTTCCTGTTAGTGAATTGACTGAAACTCAAGCTGACAAAATAAGTGTACTTGAAATTCCTAAGGAATTTAGGTCCCCCTTATCTAGGAGAGTGATGTATGATCCTGTTGTTATTGAGTCAGGACAAACATATGAAAGAATGTGGATATTGATAGAAAAGAAGTAGGCCTGAAACCATTTCAAGTATATTGTAGAAGAAATAAAGGTGCAGAAGGAAAAGGACATCAATCGATTATTAGACGAAAAGGACAATCAGTTATGAGGAAAAGGGTGTGTGAGTGTTAAGAAGTATATAAGAGGGGTAGCTTATGACATGTGGGAGAAAAAAAGGAATAGAGGCTTTTTGGGACAGAACTTATCTGCACGGGATTCTTTCCCGGGGACTGATCTCATTCTTTTACTTTCTTTATTCTCTTTGTTCTTTGATTTAATTGGGTTGTATTGAATATTTGGTGATCATGAAATTTTCAATTACAGAATTAATACAAATTACACCTATTTCTTTCAATATTCTTGTTTATGTTCTTTTCCCTACCAAATTGGTCTGACAGACCTGTCGGATGCCAAAAACAAGAATGGAGGGACGTGTTGAAGAGGTAGAGAGGAACATGACAAATGTGCAATCAAAAATGACCACCATGGATGAAATTCTAGGAGTTGAGATTTACTAGGCTGGAAAATATGATTTCCTCTTTGGCAAAAGGCAAAGTTGTTGCCGATAGCATTGATACCTCCATACTTTAGACTCCCACTCCACTGCCAGGTGACACCTTTGCTGTCAGACCTCCTGCTTGCACTCTTCTTTTTGATAATACAGCACTTGTACCAAAAAAAGTTGACATACCCAATTTTGATGGTACCAATCTTGTAGGGTGGATGGCGAGAGCCGAACAATATTTTGAAATCCACAATACCCAAGATGAATTCAAAGTCTCTTTGGGACTAGTGAGTATAGATGGGGTGCCTCTTCATTGGCTCTGGTGGTTACGCCAACGGAACCTACTCTCTCATGGGAGTAATTGAAGATTGAAATAGTTCAACGCTACGAAAGTGATATTTATGAAAATCCATATGAATATCTTGCAGCAGCAAAGCAAATGGGTATTGTGGCTGAGTATATTGATGATTTTGTGGCTAGAGCAACACAGGTACCTGATATGACAGATTGACAATGTCTAGGGCATTTTCTTAATGGATTAAAGGAGGAGATACGAGTGCGACTCTGTTCACATGATACTGTAGATCTCTATCGCACCATGAAATTAACAAGGGAAATTGAAAGAGAGTTTTGGCACTCTACTAGATCTAAAACACCTTTTCGTTATAATTCTAGTGATGCAATAGGGATGACCCATCATGGGCTTGGGCATAAGTCCACAGGTACCACTCTTTATCGACCCACATCTTTTTCTTTTCAAACCCAAAAATGTTAAAGCTTTATACCCAAACCTCCATATAAAACGCCAGACCCTCTCCATCACCCACCAACCCCACTGGCATTACCTGCACCACTACAAAAAAAACCACCACCACCTCAAACACGATAACGAGGCACTCAACATTATTCTCACCAAGAATACCAATATTGACGGGCAAAAGGACTTTGTTTCAAATGTAAGCAACCCTATTCCCCATTGCATGAGTGTCCTAGAAAATCATTTACAGCATTAATTGGAGGTGAGAATGAGTTCTTATCTGAAGAAGGGAATTTGGCAAATCTCGAAGGTACTAGTAATCAAGTCTTATCATTAGATTTGGATGACGCTCATTTTTTTGAACTTGAATTACCAATGTATTTGATTGGGGGCATCCATTGTCCTCGCACCATGAAGTTTCAAAGAGATATTGCTGGGCAAAGCATAATTATCATGTTGAATAGTGGGGCCAGCCACAACTTTATTTCCAACCTTTTAGTGGAATGTTTAGCTGTGAAGGTTACCCCTACTACCCCTTTTTCAGTTTGTTTGGGCAATGGACATAAGGTGCGCACCTCTGGGATTTGTGCCGACTTGAATTTGGGTTTAGGTAACTTCAATATTACAGTGGATTGCTATGTTTTTCCTCTCAGCGGGTTTGATATTATTTTTGGAATTGCTTGGTTGGAAACTCTGGGTGACGTACGCGTTAATTAGGGCAAGATGACTATGCAATTCAATTTGCACAATGAACTAGTTTTATTACAGGGAGACCCTTCTCTTAGCAGGATCCCTACATCTTTACATGCTCTACGTAAAGTAACAGAGGTTGAGTTCTTTGCTCTTCTATGGGGTATTAAGTCTAATAGTGTGTTCTTGAATGATAGGGACAACCTCTCCCTTGAACAACAGAACTCTATTTAAGCCCTCCTAGCTGAATATTGGTATAATAAGAGCTTCCAAAGCGCTACAATAAAGAGTCCATTTAAAGTAGTATATAGGAGGGCACCTCCATTTTTGCAATGCTATTTTTTGAGTGAAACATGGGCTGAATCTGGAGCCCAAAACCTTCAATACCGAGATAAGGTCATCAGGCAACTTTAGTTTAATCTCCACCGGGCTCAACAGTTGATGATCAAATATGCAAACCATCATATGAGAGATGTTCAATTATTTGTGGGAGATAAGAATTTTCTTAAACTTCATCCCCATCACCAAAATCCAATGAGTTCTCGAATCTGTTCTAAGTTGGTAGCCAAATACTATGGGCCATTTGAGGTGTTGGGAAAAACTGGGGCTGTGGCTTATAAATTAAAGCTTCCTTCAACTTGCCGTATTCACCTGGTGTTTCACGTGTCGCAATTGAAACGAGTTATTGGAAATCATCCAGTATTGTCTAATTTACCAGATACTCCTGTAGTGAAAGAAGGGCCACTCATTGAGTCTGAAAAATTATTCAATGCTGTTGTATTGAAAAATCAGGTAAATCTGTCAAGCAGGTTCTGATGCAGTGGAAAGGCCAAACTCCTAAGGAGGCCAATTGGCTAGATGAGACAGACTTGGTGGGTCAATTTCCTTACTCCAACCTTGGGGACAAGGTTGCTTCTCAAGAGGGTGGCAATGATAGAAAAGAAGCAGGCCTAAAACCATTTCAAGTATATTCTAGAAGAAATAAAGGTGCAAAAGGAAAAGGAAAATAATCGGTTATTGGACGAAAAGGGCAAAAATCAGTTATGAGGAAAGGGTGTGTGAGTGTAAGACATATATAAGAGGGGTAGCTTATGACATGTGGGAGAAAAAAAGGAATAGAGGCTTTTTGGGGCAGAACTTCTTTGCACGAGATTCTTTCTTGGGGACTAATCTCAGTCTTTTACTTTCTTTATTCTTTTTATTCTTTGATTTAATTGGCTTGTATTGAATATTTGGTGATCACGAAATTTCCAATTATAGAATTAATACAAATTAACCTATTTCTTTCAATATTCTTGTTTGTGTTCTTTTCCCTACTAGATACAAAAGTGGTTTGATGAAGGTCATGACACGTCCAAAAACCAATATGAAGCTGACTCATCACACATTGACTCCCAACATAGGTAGGAAATACCTAATATCATAGTGGTGTGAGAATTATGGAGTCCCAATTCTTAATCCAAATGTTCAGTTGTATCCATCTTTGGATTCTTCTGTGAATTCCATTCAGAGTTTAGGGGGGATTTCCAAGAATGACCTTCATATTCCACTAGATATCAGTAGCATATCATTGGGGTCTCCAGATGAAGATTTCCATCACACTAAGATTGCAGATGGGTCAAGTTCAATGTTGATGAAGAAAAATGATTATCTATATGGATGCAAATCTGATGCAATTATGAACCTGACAGATGTGGAGATCCTGTCTGTGCTTACTGAGCTTAATTGGGAATCTAAGTGTAAGATTGTTGAAGATGCCGAAAGCCTTTTGCTAGAGGATGATAAGGTTTGTGTTTCATTATCATTTGAGAATTTTGTTGAACCTCTCATTTCACTTGTTACTAGAATTCCTGAGAAAAAACAGGTAGCATGTTCTTTCCAATACATTGGCAATAGTCTTCCTGGTTAAAAGATTGACTAAGATTTGCTTTAAACAGCCACTTCTATGCCTAGATAAATAATCTGGACTGCTGTAAAAAAAACGATGATAATTTTATTAATAAACGGACTCGAATACAAAACTCAAAACACCGAAGGTAAACAAAAAAAGACAGAAGAACGAAACTTAGATGCACTACACTTAGGACTCACTTCTCTCACTTAAGACTCACTTCTCTCTCTTCATTTGGTGGTACAACAACAAATGGTGCTATTGCCTATTTATAGGCAAGCACCACCGACTCTAACAAGTTGCAAGAACATTCTAGTCTTCCAAGTTGCCCACTTGCACGATTTTTCCAGATTTTTTCCTTTTTTTATACAAACTAGAGTTTTCTAGAAGGAATTAGCTGGTGATTTTTAACACTCCCCCTTACCAACTAATTTCTCTTCAAATTTTTTCTTAAGATTATCCTAAGTTGCTCGCAAAGCTCTTCATGTTTTGTTCCGCTGAGACCCTTTGTGAATATATCTGCAACTTGGTCTTCTGTTATGATGTACTTCATTTTTATATCACCTTTGAGAACTTTTTCTCGAATATAATGATAATGTACCTCCACATGTTTTGTCCGTGCATGGAATACTGGATTCTCTGCTAGTCGTATTGCTGACTGATTATCACAAAATAGCTCCATCGAGTAGTCTGTTGGTTGATTTAGATCTTTTAATAACTGTATGAGCCATATGCATTCTTGTGCTGCCATTGCTGCGACTCTATACTCGGCTTCTGTACTCGATAAGGATACCATTGGTTGTCTCTTACTGCACCAAGAGATTGGTCCTGAGCCAATGTTGAATATGTATCCATTTGTTTATCGTCTTGTGTCACAATCTCCAGCATAATCGGCGTCGCAGCACCCTTTAACCTGACATATACTATCTATCTTATATAAGAGATCATGGTCAATAGTATTCTTGACATACCTTAAGATTCTTCGTACTACTTCTAATTGAGGCTTCTTTGGATTTTGCATATAACGGCTAACAACTCCAACTGAGAATGCGATGTCTGGACGTGTCAGTGTGAGATAGATTAGACTGCCCACGAGCTGTCTTTTCCTTTCGTAGCTCGAAGTTTGGCATTTACCTCTATTGGCGTTGATATTGGCTTGCAATCTAACATATCAAATTTTTCTAGAAGATCTTGTGCATATTTCTGCTGGCATAAAAACAATCCATCTTTTGTGCGCTCCACCTCTAAACCAATAAAGTGTTTCAACTCACCCAATTCTTTCATTTGGAAACGAACCGAGAGATTTTCTTGAATTTGTCGTATCTCTCATTTGTCATCTTTTGTGATGATTAAATCATCCACGTATACCAAGACTATGGCCAGCTTATTACCTCGTGTCTTCACAAATAAGCTTGAGTCTGCAGGTGCCATCTTATAGTCATTTTGAATAAGAAACTCTCCAATCTTACCATACCATGCTCGTGGTGCTTGCTTTAGACCATACAATGCCTTCTTCAACTTGCAAACGTAGTTTGGATAATCTTTATTCTTAAAACCTTCAGGTTGTTCCATATAAATCACTCAGTCTAACTCTCCAACGTAGGAAGGCATTCTTTACGTCCATCTGCCAGAGTCTCCCAGACTTGTTTGCAGCAAGTGCTAGGATCACACGAATAGTTGTAATCTTTTCCACTGGACTAAACGTCTCCTCATAATCTAACCTATACTTTGTGAAAAACCACGAGCCACTAGTCGTGCCTTGTATCTCTCAACTGTTCCATCTAGCCGAGCCTTTTTCTTATAAACCCATTTACACGAGATGGGTGTTACTCCTTCAGGCTTCGGCACTAAATCCCAAGTTTCATTTTGTTTTAGTGCTTGAATTTCCTCATTCATTGCCTGTTGCCATTCTTTGCTTTGTGATGCTTCTTTATAACTTGTCGGCTCTTTCAGACCAATTTCCTCTATTATTGTTGTATTTGCATACTTTAGATTTGGCTTTCTTTGTCTAGTTGACCTTCATGGTTGAGGCGATGGCTGTTGAACATCTTCTTCAAAGTCCTCTATCTGACTTGGCCTTATTTCTTCTGGAGTTGAATGATGGATTCCTGTTTGCCATGGACTTTTCTCTTCTGACAACCTCATTTCTATGGACTCTTCCTCACTTGGTTGCGTAGTATCAATTCTAGATTCTTCAATTGGTTGAGTCTTATCAACCTCTATAGATTCTTCTAATCGTTGTTGTAGCTGCTCCTCTATTTCTTTTGAATCTGGTAATAAGACAGCTTGTGGTGACCACCAAGAAGACGCCTCATCAAAGACAACATCTTTGCTTACGTAGCATCGTCCTGTAGTCGGGTCACAACACTTCCATCCTTTACGACAGCTGTCATATCCAACAAATATGCAACGTATTGATTTTTTATCGAATTTTCTACGTAGGTGATTTGGTATAAATACGTAGCATACACATCCAAACACTTTAAAGTACCCTACTGAGGGTTTGACCTTTCGAAGCTTTTCATATGGTGAAGTCCCCAATTTTGCTTGAGGTAACCTGTTAATCACGTACGCTGCCGTCTTCATACCTTCGGCCCAAAACCTTGCTGGTGCATTCTTTGCATGTAGCATACTCCTGCATATCTCTGCTAGGTGACGGTTCTTTCTTTCTGCTACTCCATTCTGTTTTGGAGTACCTGGACAAGTCAGCTGCCTCCTGATCTTATGTTGTTGCAAACATTGTTCGAAGTCTTTTGAAGTGTACTCTCCACCATTATCTATGCGAAGGAAATGTATCCTTCGCCCTATCTCCTTTTCTACTTTCACTTGAACTCAACAAACTTACTCAATATCTCTGACTTTTCTCTTATAAAATCGACCCACACATATCTAGAAAAATCATCAATAAAGGTAATCATGTACCTGAATTGGCTGACGAATGGCTGCTTTATTGGCCTAAACACATCAGAGTGTATTAACTCCAGGGGTGCTTTAGCTCGATACTCTGACTCTTTGTATGGTAATTGATGTTCTTTGCCGTATTGACATCCTGCAAATACAATGTCATCTCGAACATCTAGATTCGGAAGCCCTCTAACCATTGATTTTTTCATTATCTCCTTTAGCTTCCCCTAGCTTAGATGTCCTAATCTTGCATGCTATAAAGCAGCCGTCTCATTTCTCCTTGTCTTATCTATGTATGTTGTTTCGGCTGACATTACATAGACAGACTCCAGTCTTTTTCCTCCCATCATGGGTCAACCGATAATTTTTAACTCCTTGTATATCTTGACATCAATTGGTCCGAACAATACAAAGTTTCCTATTAATGTCATTTAAGATACTGATGGGAGATTCTTCAACATACCCTCCATGTGATAGACATTCTGCAGTTGCACTGGCCGCTGACTATAACGAGGAACAACGATGGTACTGCGAATATGTGTTATTAGCAATTTTGAATTATTGGTAGTTACCACCATTTGCTCTCCTTTATACTCTGATGTCCCCATCGATTTCTTTTTGTCACCTGTCATATGATTGGAGTAGCCAGAATCAACGATCCAATCATCTTTATAATTGATTTGATTTTCTCCTATAGCCGTAAGTGCCATCTCCACCTTTGATATTGCACCACTTTTCTTGCTTATTTCTTTAGCATTTTCCATTCCTGCAAATGATGCATGGAAATCTCATTCTTCTTCTCTATCCTGCTACGTCGACGTGGCAGTATTTCCTTCCATGCATTTTGGCCTCCAGCAATCTCTAGCGTAATGACCCTTCCTTCCACAGTTATAACACCTGTCATCTTTTTGAGTATTTTGTTTATTGTTATGACTCGTATCTTGGCCTTGACGAGCTCCCCCTTGCTTGAAGCTCCCTTTCCGTTGACGGCCTCGCCAACCTCCTCAACCTTTCGAGGTTTCCTCCATCACGTTACTTCTCGTGACTTTCCCTTTTCCTCCTTTATTGGTAAAAAGGGCTTTGTCTTCTTCTTTAATAAAGGCTTTAGACATTTGTTTATCTAAAGCTTCTTGATTGGCTAAGATATTTTCTAACTCTGTCAAGGTTGGTTCCTTCGCCCAACCTCGAGTAGCCGTAACAATACCAAGAAATTCTGGGCGTAACCCATGTACAATAATCCTTCTCATTCTTGTTTCAGTTATAGCATTGGGAGGATCTAACTTAGAAATTTCTTGGCATCAAGATTTAACTTTAGTAAAATATTCACTTACAGTCATATTGCATTGCGAGATCGACAATAACTCGTTCTCCAAGTGCTGGAGCCTGGCATCGTTGGTGCGTGTATACAACTGGGTGAGAGTGTCCCATGCATCCTTCGGTGTTCTTACATCCTTTATTTACTGAAGTATGTCGTCTTCTACCATCACTGACAACACGTACATGGCTTTACTTACTCTGATTTTCCACTTCTTTAACTCTTCTTCTAATGTTGGAGGTTGAGTCTCGTTTCCTCCGACAATACTCCATAAATCTTGTCCTAACAGATAAAACTACATACGAGTACTCCATGTATTATAATTGGTATTGTTTAATTTTTCTATACCACTAACAATAGTACTCATGTCTGCCATAATTACTCGATCCCTAATCGAATAATTTCACAATCCCGGATTGTGACTAAATTTCGGTAGAATCTCGGCTAAGACATGATCCCTGATCGTAAAAAAATTTGGACAATGGATCAACGACTCTAGATGACACAACCTAGCTATGATACCACTTGTTAAAAAAATGTCGATAATTTTATTAATAAACAGACTCGAATACAAAACTCAAAACACCGAAGGTAAACAAAAAACAGAAGACAGAAGAACGAAACTTAGACGCACTACACTTAAGACTCACTTCTCTCTCTTCATTTGGTGGTACAACAACAAATGGTTATATTGCCTATTTATAGGCAAGCACCACCGACTAGTTGCAAGAACATTCTAGTCTTCCAAGTTGCCCACTTGCACGATTTTTCCAGATTTTTTCCTTTTTTTTATTTACAAACTAGAGTTTTCTAGAAGGAATTAGTTGGTGATTTTTAACAACTGCAACATACAGATTGTAAATGATTTAATTTTGACACAGAGTCAGTTAAGGGACCTGAACTTTAGTTGTTGTGGATGGGGAAACAAGAAAATCCAAACAGATCTATAACTCGTTTGCAATATTAGTAACATGTTCTTACTCCCAACCCAACTTAGGTTTCTCTTTTCATTGATATGCTCCTTTACGTTTAAGGGCCATATCTTAAGGACAGATGCTTGAAAGTTTTACATCAGTTGGTTCCGATTTGTGCAGAAGTGGAATATCAGGCTTACATGAAGATGCACTTGGTGTCTTGATATCCTTCCTTGATAATGAAGTAACACAGGAAGCCCTTGCCATATTGGAAGTGTTGGGATCCGTTATCGGAGCCCAACCTCTTAGCAAACGAATCATAGCTTAACTAATATCACTTCCTAAAATCATAGCTTTTTTT
>JAOQMR010000211.1:20344941-20357305 GCA_027563865.1 Erythroxylum pelleterianum | reverse complement strand
TTAAATTATTTTTATGATAAGAATAAAAGTATCAATAAAATAAAATTAAAATAATTGTTAAAAAATTATTATAAAATTAATGATAATATTATTATAAGAATTAATATATTGATACTATTTTCATAATAACTTGATAATCCTTTAATAATATCTCTTATTTTGTTATTTTCAACATTTGATTTCAGCTTATACCCACGCCTTTTTTAGAAATAAAAGTCTAACGAACTACTTAGATTAGTTGATGTGAGAAGAAAGAAACGTGTATGGAATTACAGAAGATAGTTGGTAATGTATTATGATTAAATGAATAATGTTTTTATAATTCTTTTTGGGACAATATTCTATACTCTCTAATATAGTGATGAATGTAAGTTTTATCTATTTTCATTCATCACTATATTCATTATAATTCCTATTATCATTCCTCCAAGTGAGCCAAACATTCCCTAAAATTGTTTAAATTTCATTTAAATTTTGTCATTTTTTGTTTTATCTGTTACCAATAACAAAACAATTAAAAGATTAAATTATCATTATCACCCCTTTATTACTCATACCAAACAAGACATTAGATGTACAAGAATAGGATGTTTCAATAGCCACTCTTATATGTCGTCATGTCGAACATTTTCCTGCGCTAAGAGTAAGGTTGGAGTACCCTGTGTCCGTTAGGGTATTTCAACCCTGTGTCACTTAATCTGGTCCATATATTTGTGTGTATGAGATTTAATGAAATATGGTAAAAACTGGTTAATCGAAATAGAGGATCTAATCCCCTCAACACTATATGATGAATAGTAATTGTCTTATTGGCATTCTTCTTAGCAGTAGGGACAACCATAACACTGAATTCATTTACCTTCAATCAAATCATTAAAAAAGTTTCAAATTAAGTTATATGTAACTTTTTGAGTGGTCGAGATAGTTTACTAAATAGCAATGAACGGAACGAGCATGTAATTTGTTTTTATAAAGATTATACTATCTCAATAGGGCAGCTCCACACACGAATATATGCAAGGCTGGGTTTCCACACTTCTAGATAATCAGGTAGATTAGTTTTGTTTTACATTGACTTCTTCATATCTTATAGGGTGCAATTACGCCTTTTGGCAACTCACGATTTTATTCTTTGAGAAATCTTATAGAGAAGAATTGAAAATTTTTCGTTTTTAACCACCTAATCACATCACCACTTTGATACCATGTGTAACACGTAACAGGATATTAGTTATATATTCCGTATCAAACATCAAAAGAAAATAAATGAAGAAAATGTAAAAAATATCCTACATTCATATATGGTATAATCCCCGCTAAACTTGTATCCAAGTCAGAAATATGGCCTTGTGAGATGTGCGCAGGACATTGAAGTGGACCCCATAGGTCAAGCGGTAAGTAACTGCTTTTGGTAAGCCAGCCAAACACTTAGAAGACGAAGACCAAGACATTTTTTTTATAATTATAATTTAAATCATGTCCAATCATCTTCATCAATCCGAATCAGAAGTCAATTATTAATAACACTGTATAATTTTGGTTCACATATCTTTACGAATGGGGGATTAAAAAATGACCTTGGTTATTTGGTCAATTGGTCGGTCGAAAAGCGTCTCTATTCGTCTTCTTCCGCCGAAGTATGAATTCATATGACAAACACATATACTAAAAGGTCATGGGAATTCTAGGACTTTAATTAACAAGTGATCAGCGTGACCAAATCAAATTTACTTAAGTAGTTTATACATGAATATGAAAACATCCTCTCCGTTGCCTTTTAATCTTGAAAAAACATATATGAATTCTGCTTTTGCAATTATTTGCCCGTTTACTATGCATGCGTGGAAGATTCTAAGACGTGGAAAGCAAGGCAGTTGTTATCCTGTTTTACTATTCAAATATAAGAGTAGGAGTTTGTCCCACGTTGAAGAAAAAGAGGAAAGAAGATCAACATATAAGTCTAGTGGGTTACTCCACTTATCACCAATTGCTTTTAGGATGAAACCTCACTTAGACTTATATGTGGTCTAACTTACTTTCTCGTGTGGACCCGTAGCCCTATTGTAAAATTCAATCTCGTTGACGTAAAGTTCATACAAATAAATAGATTATATTAAATGACAAGATTGAAATATCCTAATAAAAACAAGGTGATTCAACTCGACATGTCGCCACAGTTTGCAGTTGGTGTTGAACATTCAATAGAGCCGGCGTCCGAGCTGGAAATGTCATTCTTCGCATTCATCAGGTCACAGGCACCGTTTATTCTATCATGATTGGATGGTAAGAAAAAATTTGTAAAATAACGTAGTCATATTCATGGGTTAGGATTTATCACAGTCATCACAGACTGGCCAAGGAAGATAAGTTATTGCTTTGTTGGGATGGGACGGGCTTGTCGCTGGCAAATGACCGCTGAAAAAGAAAGCTCTCTTACCTTCTCTGCTCTATATGCATATATGGTGATCCTTGTGAGCCAAATTTCACAACTGTTATGACACTTTTAACTCCTTACTTATCCATCATCTATCACTTTAACCCCTTACTTATCCATGACCTATCTGTCCCTTTCCTTTGTTCTGCTAATGCACAAACTTTTCTTAACTTTAATACGCTAACTTTATTTCATTTTCGCTTTATAAAGACATGGTTGCTACGAAACTCCAGTAGATTGTTTCCTCTGTGAGCCCCACCACTTCGGGTGTCACTGCCCATTATTTCACATTCTTTTCATGCCCTTTTGTTTACATCTCCTGCTTTTGAAGCTCCAGAAAAATGGTCTGAGATGCATGCTTTTCTACTTTTAGCTTCTTCAAGGAAATATCGATTTTGGGGTTAGGACCTTCTTCAGTTTGTTCTTCAAGGAAATATCGATTTTGGGGTTAGGACCTTCTTCAGTTTGTTCTTCTGTGTTATGTCAAGGAAAAGGGAAGCTTTGAGTTTCGGAGTTCAGCTGTGAGCCTTTGATTGCTTCAAGTCTTCTGTGGTTCAGGTGCTACTAGTTGGTGGAGGAGGCAAACTACTTCTCTTTTTTGCAAATTCCTGATAACTTGGTAAACTTTGTTCTCTCGTGTTTGTTTCTTTTTGCTTCTTTCTTTTATGGGTTAGTTCTACATACTGGTACAAGTTAGTGGAAGTTGTTTCCTCCTTTCTTCAAAAACCCGTTGCACCTTTGGATGCTTCGTGAATTGCGGTTGAAAAGCTTCCCAAGTAAAAAAGGGAAATCTGATTTTGAAGGGGTTTAAGCTGTTTCTATTTCCGTGCACAAGCATATAAATTTCCCAGGAAGTGGGAATCAGGACGCTTAAGTGCTTGATTCACTATTTAGACATGGCCTACAATAAACGTGCCAATTTTGTTTGGGTCTTGGTGATTGTTTTTGGTGGTTTAGAGATGAGATCTTCAACGCTTACGGGTTAGCTCGAGATTACTAGGTTAGCAGATTAACTAGCGAATCGACATAAATTTCCTTTATCCAATGTCTGCAATTTCTAATCGACTGTTAAGAACGTTCCACATGCTTAGCAGCGTCCTCTAACGTTTCTGGGAACATAATTGTGTAGACATATTGACTTTTTGGTAATTTATTTCTGTTATATGTACTTTGCATGATTATATGTTGTTTCTACTTTACAGATCCAACGTTGCCCCCCTTAGATGGGAACAGATGTTACTGAAGTTGCAGGAGCACTTCCACCGCTTTTTTCCTGTCAGGTACCACCAATATACTGACTATTTCTGACGTGGTTGAAATTTTTTGGCTTAAGGTAGATTGTCTTTGTCGTTAATTAATCTTACAGCATTTGCATTCACCAAATACTTGAAGCTATTTCTTGCACATCGTTCTTTGTTAAAATAAGAGAATATTATTGGATGAAACCATTTCTAGATGGGAAATAAGGACAATTAGCAGTAGTATTTGTTGACAAAAGAGCGTGTGGTGTGTTTTTTGTGGAATCTATGGCTTCTAGTAAACAAAGTTTCTTCTTCTAACTTTTCTTTCTCATGTCTAATGTTTGAAGCCTTATACTTCAAAATTTCCATACAACAATTGCAGGTGCATCAATCAATGTGCACAGAGTTGAAGAAATTGATTGAGAGAATTGAAAAAATATACCCAAGAATAGAAGCAGCTCGACCTGGATGGGCTTCAGGGATAAGGTTGCTATGCGAATTAGGTGGTGCAATTGAGAGAGCCAAAAAACTGCTTCGGAACTGCAGTGAGTCAAGTAGACTTTATTTGGTACGTGTTCTCTAATGTCTTGGACAGAAAAAGTGGATGTTATAGGAAACTCGTTGTTGGTGGATTAGGCATGGGTTTCCGTAGTAACGATGGTTTTTAAAATTAGGCCTCTCTCTCTACAACTGGTTGGTCATCTAGTATATTAGTCCAGCTGCTAAATAACTCACATGCCTTCGATGAACTTCTAAGATTAATCATTCTTTGAATAAATTCTTAAGCAGAAACGTAGTTTGTAACTTGCTTTTGCTTCTCTCTTTTGTGTTTTATCAATATTACTGGTCGATTTGGCGGTTAATGTTGATTATATTCCCTTGCAAATTCTTCAGGCCTATAATGGGGATGTAATAGTCTCCAGATTTGAGAAATCAAGGACCTTGTTGGAGCAGTGCTTAGGCCAAATTAAGGACATGGTTCCTGTAATGTTGTCTACTGAGGTTTGTCTACTTGCATAAATTTTTCTGCTTTCCCCTTTTCTTTTCCTTCTTTACTTGTCTTCAACAGCTTATTTTGTGGATATTTGTACTATATTTCATAGATTGGAGATCGAGTTTCATTTTTTTACAGGATAATGTGATGAGACCTCTTTCGATTCACCTTGGATTTTTTTAAAAGTTATCAGCATCTTTGTTTAACCTCAGTTGTTTGGTGGAATTGATAAAAAAAATTTATTTGCAGATATCTAGCATCATTGACGATCTTGTTGCAGCAAAAATTTCACTGGACTGCTCTGATGAAGAGGCTGGGAAGGCCATACATGACTTGCTTCAGCATCATACTTCTTCATCTGATTTTGTGGAATACGAAATTGGCTCTCTTCAAGTTGCAGCTTCTAGGCTTCGCATTACAAACTCCGTATCCCTGTTTATGGAGAAAAGATCTATTAAGAAGCTGCTACATAGAGTTGGTGATAGTGACCCTAAAAAGAAGAAGAACCTGGTTTATCTTCTGCATCTGTTGAAGAAGTATGGAGATTTGATTCTGAACCAAACAACGAATCCTGATTCTCAACCTGAAGGAGCATTTGGTCATAGAATCCTTGATGATAATTCTGTGTCCAATAATTCTGCTCGGATAGGGTCTTGTCCTGCTCGTGAATCGACTGAAACTCAAGCTGACAAAATAAGTACACCTGAAATTCCTGAGGAATTTAGGTGCCCCTTATCTAGGAGAGTGATGTATGATCCTGTTGCTATTGAGTCAGGACAAACATATGAAAGAATGTGGATACAAAAGTGGTTTGACGAAGGTCATGATACATGTCCGAAAACCAATATGAAGCTGACTCATCACACAGTGACTCCCAACACAGGTAGGAAAGACCTAATATCACAGTGGTGTGAGAAGTATGGAGTCCCAATTCTTGATCCAAATGTTCAGTCGTATCCATCTCTGGATTCTTCTGTGAATTCCATTCAGAGTTTAGCGGGAATTACCATGAATGACCTTCATATTCCACTAGATATCAGTAGCATATCATTGGGGTCTCCAGGCGAAGATTTCCATAACTCTAAGATTGCAGATGGGTCAAGTTCAATGTTGATGAAGAAAAATGATCATTTACATGGATGCAAATCTGATGCAATTATAAACCAGACAGATGTGGAGATCCTGTCTGTGCTTAATGAGCTTAATTGGGAATCTAAGTGTAAGATTGTTGAAGATGCCAAAAGCCTTTTGCGAGAGGATGATAAAGTTTGTGTTTCATTATCATTTGAGAATTTTGTTGAACCTCTCATTTCATTCTTAAGGGATGCACATGACCATCATGATGCAACAGCTCGAAGAGCTGGGTTTCAGTTGTTACTAGAATTCCTGAGAAAAAACAGGTAACATGTTCTTTCCAATACATTGGCAATAGTTCTTCCTGGTTAAAAATTTGACTAAGATTTGCTTTAAACAGCCACATCTATGCCTAGATAAAGAATCTGGACTGCAACATACAGATTGTAAATGATTTAATTTTGACATGGAGTCAATTAAGGGACCTGAACTTTAGTTGTTGTGGATGGGGAAACAAGAAAATCCAAACAGATCTATAACTCGTTTGCAATAGTAGTAACACATTCATACTCCCAACCCAACTTAGCTTTCTCTTTTCATTGATATGTTCTGAAAATCCAAACAGATCTATAACTCGTTTGCAATATTAGTAACATGTTCTTACTCCCAAACCAACTTAGCTTTCTCTTTTGATTGATATGTTACCTTTATCTTTAAGGCCCATATCTTACGGACAGATGTTTGCAAGTTTTTCATCAGTTGGTTCTGATTTGTGCAGAAGTGGAATATCATGCTTACATGAAGATGCACTTGGTGTCTTGACATCTTTCCTTGATACTGAAGTAACAGAGGAAGCCCTTGCCATATTGGAAGTGTTATCCACCCACCAAGACACCAGTTCTAAAATCAAGGCATCCGGTGCTCTAGTTTCTATTCTAAAGATTCTCGATTGCCAATCAAGAGAATTTCAGGAATTTGGCATTAGAATTCTTCGTAATTTGTCCTCAAATAGTGAAGTTTGTTCTCAAATTGTATCTGCGCAGTGCACTCCAAAATTGGTTCCTTTCATAAATGATGAACACCTAGCAACCTATTGTGTAGTTTTACTGAGAAATTTGTGTGAAACTGAAGAGGGTAGGGTCTCTGTTGCTGAAACTCATGGATGTATTGGTTCCATTGCAAAACTACTTGAGAGTGAAAGTCCTGAGGATCAAGAGCATGCAGTTGCTATCCTTCTTTCTTTATGCTCTCAGCGTATTCAATACTGTCACTTGGTCATGGAAGCAGGCGTTCTGACTTCCCTTTGTAATGTTACGCTCAATGGAAATGATAAAGGGAAGGTTATTGCTTTGGAGTTGGTTCGACAATTGAATGATGTTGAGTTTGTCAAAGATCAGAAATGCTCTGCACCAGATATGGATGCCACGATGGAAAGTCACCACCCTGTTCAGAATAAACCACCTTCGAAGAAATCTGGATTCTTCACAGCAATATTCAAGAAATCAAAGCACAATTCAGATGGATTGACAAAGAAGAGATGATATTTATCTGGCTTTGAATGATCTTGCAGAATCTTTTCATATTTAATAAAAGGAGATCAACCAGTGGAATTTGCTTGTTTTATTCTGTGCTGTAGGGATTTGGTTCTTATCTGAAACGGGGTAGCAAAGTCATGGTTTCTTTGATTAGTAAGTTTTAGTTGGTAAGTTGCCTTGTTAATACAAAATGTAGGATCTTGAATTGTTTCTTAGGATGTATCTCTGCCTTTTCCCAACTGTATATCTAGTTGGCATTATAAATTTTTTGTTTGATCTGGTGAGTAAGGTGATGAGCTGGTTGATCTTCATGGATTTAATTAGAGGTATGTGTTACTACCTATTGTTGAGAATTGGAAAACAAGCTCTCTTTGGGTTCTCCATGACTTTTAAAGATGTTTAAAGTATAAGTATGGACAAGACCGAGGTTTGAAAGCTCAAGGTGATGGGATTTTGTCTAAACTAATGTTACATTATCTACCAGTCCAGCGTTCTGTTTCTGGAACCTCGCATGGATTTACTGTCATGCTGTCAAGAAGATTTGTGCACATCTTTGTATATTGGAGCCACTTTTTCACAAATGAAAGCAGCTGTATACTGAAACTGCTGGTTTGGTTATAGCTAAACTGATTTATGACTTGTGACGTACATGTTCACTGGTGTTATCTGGAGGACCTCTGTTTCGTTGTCTAGCTTTGTTCACTTGCACGACCTGCCTTCAAAATTCTGTTGAGATTGCCTCTTGTGTTGCATTGTCAGTTCCAAAAACTTGTTTGATATTTTTTTTTAAAAAAAAAATTTGCCAGTAACTTCCGCATCATTCAATTTCTGCGCTAGTTGTTTGGTCATTTCATTGAGCCGAAACCTTAAGGCTCGTTGGCATTATTCTTTACTACGAAGTGAAAGAGTTTGATAGTCAGCGATCCATTACAAGTAGTGCAGATTTGAGAAAGACAAAAGGAGCAGATCTTTCTACTTGTCTCATTAATTTGTTTTAGCTCCCCCCTGATCAGCTGTAGTCAGACCAGCTTGGAAGCTAGCCAATTATGTGGTTGAAGCTTTAGGTCTGAACTGGATATAAGCAACCAAAGTGAAGATCACTAATCATGGTCCATTATAGACAGCATATGAACCTTAGCCAACTCTTGGTCCCCCACCTCCCTATCGGTTATGTTCATACTCATCATTTACAAGATGCATAAACTCAATTTTAAGTTTTCTGCACTTCTCTCGTAGTCATAAATTTCTTTTTCAAGTGACTTTGCAAGCCACCAACTTCAGTTTAATTCAAGTTCCCCACCTGAAAACGTGTTTCCTTGGTCATAAGAATGCAGAATGCGCTAAAGCGAGTATGCTTGCAAATATCATGCATCTGAAATCAGACGTGTGATCCTCTGTCTGATTAACCCAGTACCAACTCTGTCTCATCCCATCTTAGCCATCTATTTATGTGGGACCTATATAAATGGATGGCTAAGATGGGATAAGACAGAGTTGGTACTGGGTTAATTAGATAGAGGATCTGGGGCTGAAATCATTACAAGCTTCTCTATTTTGAACATAATTATATTATATTAAATTATAGAATAAATTGGTAGGCAAGCGTACAAACTACTACATTGAGTGAGCAAATATATAGTGCTTTTATCTTCAATGAATAGTCCAGCTTTCAATGCAGGCCGAAGTATATGGTTGCCTGGTTGGTTAACTGCTATTAACGAAAATAGTTATTCATTATTCTTAATAATAGGGCCTGATGACATTTTGCTTCATCATGTTATTGCTTTAGGTTTACATACAACTATATTAATCTTAGTAAAAGGCACTTTAGATGTGCATGGTTCTAAGTTAATGCCATTTGGATAATTAACAAAAATGCAAGGTTTGACCTAATTTGAAATTGCCCTTGTTTTGGGAGTGAATATAGCAACGACACCCAAAAACTCAAAAATGGTTTTAAGTCGGTACCTTGGAGAATAGAATTTCAAAAGGAGTCTTACCATCAAGTTTTGAGCCTGACATGTAATTTACCAGATAAGCAGCGGTTAAAACGCACTCCCCCTAAAACTTAATTGGAAGATTTGCTTGAAACCTTAGCGATCTTGCTATCTCCAATAGATGCCGGTGAGAAGACAAATGAGCAGTTTAAGTCTTTTGAAAACCTGCTTGCAGATAAAAGATTACAAGTAAAATTTGGAATGAAGAGAACATGATTTAGTTTTAAGTTCTGTGTTAACTGCACTTGACCTTATGAATGGACGCTAAGAGTTTTACCATCTGGTAATCAGATGGGAGGTGCATAAGGTGTCAACCGAACAACAGTTAAGAAACTTTAATTAAAAGTCATATGCTCAGAGGAGGTGCTATCTATAATCCATTCAAGAGATTCAGAAGAGACTTTACCTGCAAAATTCACAGAGTTTGCTTATATAGTGAGAAGACGAGCAAGTGCCATCAACTGCTCATATTGCTCCTTTGTGAGGGTAAACCTTTTGATGTAGACTCGCTGGATGCCTTGTTAACAACAGGTTTCTACGTTCTTGGCCTTGGCTTCTTGTCAAAATTGTTTTGTAATTTTTTCCTCTTTCCCCACCACTCCGGGTAACCTATGCGCTCAAAACGCATCTCGTAATCATGACCACTATTTTTGCAATAACTGCAATGAAGCTTGCTTTTGTCTATCACCTCCTTGTCCTTTTTTCGAGGTTGTTTGGTAGTTAAGGCAGCGACATCGTTTGGATTGGGGCGAGTAGAAGCAATGCTTTGTTGTTTCTCTTCTTTCAACACTAACGCATACACTTTGCTTAACGTGACAATGGCTCCATGTTAAGAATTTTATCATAACACTTTGATATCTGAATTAGACGTAAATTGGATGAAAGAATTGAATACATTGATTGTATTACAGTGCTATGTTATTATACTGTGTTATATTGTTATTTATGGAAATACATTTATACTGATTGCTACAATTTCTCCTATACAGGGCTAACTTGAGCTGTTGCTGTTGACCGAGAGAAGATTAAGGGATATGATGATCTGTTTGATCCCTTACCATATTCTAACACTCCCCCTCAAGTTGAGTAGTGGGATCTCCGATACTCAACTTGTTCAGAATATTTTCAAAAATTCTTCCATTAACTGCTTTTGTCAGGATGTCAGCCAACTGGTCTTCAGATCGGACAAATGGTAACTCCACTATTCCCGCTTCCAATTTTTCCTTGATAAAATGCCTATCCACCTCAACATGTTTGGTTCTATCATGTTGAACTGGATTCTCTGAAATACTGATCGCAGCCTTATTGTCACAGAAAATCTTACAGGCTCCAGTCGGAGGAAAACCAATCTCAGTTAACAATCTCCTTAGCCAAAGTATTTCAGCTAAGCCTCGAGCTACTCCTCCAAGTGACTAGATTTCCTTTGAGCTATCACATTCTGCTTCTTACTCCTCCAAGTGACTAGATTTCCTCCCACAAGAGTGAAATATCCAGATGTGGACCTTCTATCTACAGGGTTACCTGCCCAATCTGCATCTGTGTATCCTTGTATCTCCAAGTTCCCATTTTTTTTGAACAATACCCCCTGACTTGGTGTGCCCTTCAGATACCTCACAATTCTAAGTGCAGCTTCTAAGTGATCTGTCTGGGGTTGATGCACGAGCTGACTCACAATCCCAACTGCATATGCTATATCAGGTCGAGTATGAGACAGATAAATTAGTTTCCCTACTAGACGTTGATACCTTTCCCGATCTGCCAACTCGGCTCCTTCAACCATTCGAAGTCCATGATTCACCACAATGGGCGTGTCAGCTGGTCTACAGTCAATCATCCTTGTCTCTGCCAACAGATCCAGAATATACTTCTTCTGGCAAATGTATATTCCCTTTCCTGACCTGAGTACTTCTATCCCAAGGAAGTATTTTAGTGCCCCTAAGTCTTTCATCTCGAACTCAGTAAACAAGTTCTTTCTCAATCTTTCCATTTCTTCGGTATCATTTCCTGTAATGATCATATCGTCAACATAAATAATTAAGCAGGTCACCAAATTACCTCGTCGTTTAAGGAACAACTTGTGGTCTGAGTTACTTTGCCTGAACCCATAGCCCTTCATTGCAACAGTGAATCTCTCAAACCACACTCTCGGAGACTGTTTAAGGCCGTATAATGATTTCTTCAGTCGACATACTTCTCCAGTTCCAAAAACATTATTGAACCCGGGTGGTGCCTCCATATACACTTCTTCTTTTAGATCTCCGTGTAGAAAGGCATTCTTCATATCGAACTGATGAAGAGACCATCCCTTGTTTGCTGCTATTGAGAACAACACCCTGATCGTATCCATCTTAGCCACAGGGGAGAAAGTTTCTGAGTAATCTATCCCGTATGTTTGTGTATATCCTTTTGCCACCAGCCGTGCCTTGTACCTTTCAACTGACCCATCAAGTTTGTGCTTGATAGTGAAGACCCAGCAACACCCTACTGGTTTCTTCCCTTTTGGCAATCGACACTTCTCCCAAGTGTTGTTTTTAGTCAATGCTTCCATCTCATCTTTCATTGCATTTGTCCAGTTTTTTGACTTCAGAGCACTTCCACAGTGCTGGGAACCTCTTCTGCATATAAGGCCATCACAAAGGCTCGGGCTGTTTCTGATAGACTCCCCCTTACTATATTTTCCACTGGATATCTAGATTCTCGCACTCCTTTATCCAGAGAATACCTTTTTGGCGAGATCCCCTTCTGTGATCTCAGGATTATCAATGTTAGAGGATTCAGTAACAGGAGTGTCAATAATTTCAGAATCTCTTACCTCAGGTATCAAGGAAGGAGGAGGTGTCTCTTCTGAGGCAGTGGGTTCCATGGATTGTATGGAAGTTTCAGAGGTTGGCCCAGTAGTACTGTTAACTGATTTTGTTGGAACCGCTTCCAGACTTGGCAACCAACTTAGTGTGTCTAACATTTCATTCTCCCCCTGACCACTAGGTTGGTCGTGATAGAAATTAGACCTGGCAAAACGGGCGGGTCACCCGTTTACCCGTCCGTACCCGCCCTAACAGTCCGGGTATGGGTTGGTATGTTTTTTTACC
>JAOQMR010000211.1:20332653-20344841 GCA_027563865.1 Erythroxylum pelleterianum | reverse complement strand
CAAGAAAGTCACAGTTCATTGTAGTAAACATGTGACGGGTTTTTGGATCATAACATCTATACCCCTTTTGGTTAACGCCGTATCCCACAAAGACACACTTTACAACACATGGGTCAAATTTGGTTCTCTCGTTTTTAGGTATATGGACAAATACTGAACACCCAAAGACTCTAGGCTGAAGGGTAAGGCTCGGGGGTAGGTTGGTAAAGTTGGAAAGGGTATGAGGCGGAGTTTTGAGATTTAGAATTTTGGTTGGAAGTCTGTTTAGGAGGTAGGTGGCTGTGGCGACAGCTTCAGGCCAAAAAAATTTAGGAACCTGAGATTCAAGAAGCAAAGCACAGGTTATTTTAAGAAGGATACGATTTTTCCTTTCGGCGACACCGTTTTGTTCTGGGGTATATGGACAGGTGGTCTGATGGATTAACCCTTTGTCTTGGAAAAAACTTTTCATAGCTGAATTTACAAACTCCCCCCATTATCGGAACGTAAAATCTGGATGGTTTTGTTAAATTGGGTTTTGATCATGGCATAAAAGAGGATAAACTTGTCAACAACTTCGGATTTATGTTTCAAAAAATACACCCATGTCATACGAGTGCAATCATTAACAAATATCAAGAAATATCTAAAACCTTGACCCCCAAGAACAGGTGCTGGGCCCTAAACATCAGAATGAATTAATGAAAACACTGAATCAGTACGGGTATTACTGGGTTTAAAAATTTGTCTATGGCTTTTCGCCAAGACACACGTTTCACAATTCAACACATTATTAGACTGGAATAACTTAGGAAATAAAAGCTTTAAATAACCCGCGGATGGATGTTCCGTGAGCCAGCATCACAGTACCGTTTTGGGCTACCTCATCCACGTAGTACAATCCATGGCGCATAGTGTCGCGTCCAATAATCTCCCCATCTTGATATCCTGTAAAAGACAGAAATTAGGGTTTATTAGTACCGTACAATTTAATTCCTTAGTCACGTGACTAATGGATAGCAGCTTATGTGATAACGAAGGGACATAAAGACAATTTGAAATTTTCAAAGTGGGTGATATTTCAATGGACACCGCCCCTGCTACTGATGCAATTCCTCCATTAGCTGTTCTAACATGTGTTTTAGTTGGCTCCGAGGGAACAACTATATCTGAGACATCGAAGGTCATGGAGTCAATGGCCCCACAGTCAAAAATCCAACAATTATTCTTATCCTCCTTATTTTGGACAACATTTGCAATTGCCACATTTTCTGGGACTTGACCGGAGTTTTCAGACAATGCAGTCCTCACATTTAACAAATCCAAATCATTTGGGCTAAAAAATAAAGGGTTAGAAATAGAAGGGTTTGAGAATAAATTCCCAAACCCTATACCTATATATCCTCCATTCTTTTTCTCTTCCGCAACCCTAGCCGCCGCCACCATTCCAAATCCGCCTCCTTCTCCACTGCTCCCATGGCCGCCGCCGCTGTTACCGGTGGATTCGTTGATGCCCACAGCGGCTGTGGTCTTGCTAGTGGCTCCGGTGACTCCTGTTGCCTTGTTCCTATGATTCTCTGTCCACCACTCCGGATATCCCACGATCTGAAAACTGCTCCTTGGTATGTTTACTCATACCGCAGTGGGAACATCGAAGCTTCGATTTGTCCGACCGGGACGAAGCTCCCCCTGACCGGCGCTGTCCACGGGAAACAAGCCCTGTCGCCTCTGTTGTTTGGCCGAAATCGGTCTTCCCTGTGACAGTTAAGCCACCCCCGATTCCCTGTGATGTCGGTTCTCCGGTAGATGCCCCCAGAATATTCAGTCTTGTCGTCTCCTTTTGTACTGCGGCATACGCTGCCTCCACTGTCGGAAGAGGGTCAGTTCTCATAATTTCTCTTTTGATTTGGTCATACTTGTGGTCGATAGCATTTAGAAACTGAAACAGCTTTTGTTCTTGCCTGATTGTGTTGTACGTTGCTATGTCCACTGCCGATTTCATCGGATTTGGCTCCCTCCGATCTATCTCGCCCCATACTCCTTGCAGTATTAGCCAAAAATCCTCCAATCTGGCCATCCCTTGTTTCATGCCATTAACCTTGGAGTGAAGGTCGAAAACTTGCAGTTTATCTTGGCCACTGCTATATGTGACCACCAGTGCGTTCCACAATTCCCTTGCAGTAGGGTACTCTGTAAGATTATTTGCTATCTGTGGCTCAATGTTCTGAATGAGCCACGAAAAAACTACAAGGTCATCTTGTTCCCACTTCTCGTACTCTAGATCTCCGATCTGGGGTGGCTCTCAAGCCCCTGTGATATGATTCAATAAAGTCTTGGATTTGCCTCCTATAGCCACTTTCATCATGCGTGACCGTAAGGCGTAATTCTGGTTGTTCAGTTTTACGTTGAGGGATAGATTGTCTGGTATTGTCTGTTTATGGATTTTGGTGTCAAGGCCGTTTTTCAGGAGGTTGGCTATTCTGATGGTCAGGTCATCATTTGTGATGCCTGATGTGGTTTCATCGTCGGACATGATTTTTGGTTGGCTTTTCTCAATGGTTTTTTGAGGTAAGTCTGGTAGATGATGACGCAGAATGATTGATAGCCCTAGAATCGGTCACACTGCTCTGATACCATCATAACACTTTGATATCTGAATTAGACGTAAATTGGATGAAAGAATTGAATACATTGATTGTATTACAGTGCTATGTTATTATACTGTGTTACATTGTTATTTATGGAAATACATTTATACTGATTGCTACAATTTCTCCTATACAAGGCTAACTTGAGCTGTTGCTGTTGACCGAGAGAAGATTAAGGGATATGATGATCTGTCTGATCCCTTACCATATTCTGACATTTGAGACCTGATCACACTAAACATCATTTAGTCCCATTAAAAATTGGTGCTACTTTTCACCTTCGTGTTATGCGATTAGTTCCTTAGCAATTCCGCAGGTACATTCTAGAATGTTGGAATAGGTAGCCAACTCGTCTCAATAGCCGGTGATAGATAGTCCTTGCTAATGCAAAAGAGCGATCTCTCTTTTGAATTCATGTATTCTTGGCACGTTCCCTTGAGAAAATCGATCTTGAAGATCCACCCACATCTCTCGGGTAGAGTCGGCATAAGCTACCCTGTCGAGTAGCTCTGGTGCAATAGTGTTAAATAGCCATGAAATAACCATGGAGTTGCATTTTTGCCAAGCTCCATTAAGTGTCGACCATTTCAGATGGTTTCGGTATTGAACCATCGACGAAGGCTAGTTTGCTTTTGACTCTTAGCGCGTTAAGAATTGCTTTGCGCCCAGCTGTGACTGTTCTCTACTTTCGCAGTTTGGCACACATTGTCTCCTTCTGTAACCTTATCCATGCACGTTTCTTCCTCACCAAAACAGACATAATATATAATCTGAAGGTTAAACATCTTTTCTGTTTATGATAGAAGATGGATCATACGATGGATTGTACAAGAAAATAGAGGGGGATTCATTGCCCTCCTGTTAGTTATAAATTCCACAACTTTTCATTTCTTATAACTTAGCTCCGGATTGTACATATGCAGCTATCTTCAGGTACAACCACGAATGCGTCTGACATTAAAGTTGCATTTGAATCTATTATTGTCTAATCCGTAAAAAAATCATGAACTAAAAGCATTTCATTTCATGACAGGAACACTGATGATGTTCTCTTGTTCTTGGGAAAACGAGAAAAAGCTTACGCCTGGCCGACGGGAAAAGACCTTCCTGTTAGCTGAAAGACCAAGTACTTGAATGCTTAATACACCCCTAGCATCACAGTAAGGAATAAAAGAGATGTGAAATGGGATCATGGACCTTGGACTAGATCTCTATCTTTAACTTATGGCGGCCACAGGCTGGCAGATTTGGATATGCATTTATAGAGTCCAGATCCTCTGTTCAATATTATGGTGTCTTATTGTGTCCAATAAATCTCAGCCATTTATTTATGTGGGGCCCGCATGGGACCTACGTGGGTCCTACAAAATAAATGGCTGAGATTCCATGAGACAGAATAAGACAGAGTAAAACTGGACAGAGGATCTGGTTTCGCATTTATAGTCAACAGAAGAGATTCAAGGCTGATCTCCTTACGCATTTTTGGACAGTATTGTAAGTCTATATATAATTTGCTTCTAAGCTAAGATTTGGTCTTTAAAACCTTTCTTTTTGCAACTGCAATACCTAACAGAGTAACTCCACCCAACATGAAAGTCTACAATCCCAACTGAAACCCCGTTCAGCCTTCTCAGTTTCCTGTTCAACGGACATTCCCAGTGGCACTCTATGTCACTGGGGGCCATTGCCAACTGCTCCTGTTTATGGTCTGCATTCCTCTGTGTATTCCTTTGGCTCTCTGCTTCCCCTTCTGCAATTTCTTCTTCAAAATTTTCCTCACTTGATATCTCTCTCTATATATATCTATATCTGTTTGCATTTATTTCAGAATCAGACCAACTCATCTGCTCTTCTCACCGCTCTACGGTTGTTTCTATAAGAAAAGGTTACACACCCGCATAGTTTTACTAGCATATACTGCTATATGTCATGCTAGCAAACATGAAACACTAAGATCTTGATGTGCTAAGGCTATAGTCTTGAAAGAGTTGGGTAAGAATTTCTTCTATTTTAATTCATCACAAAAGGTATATACATTTGCTTCCTATTTATAATAAACGAACTAAGACTATCTTCTACTTGATTGCTACTTGTAACTGTATGTACAGCTGAGGAGACAAAAGAACAGAAAAGCAGAGGGACAAAAGTACTGCCAGTATCAGAGTTACACAAAGTGGAGGATGGCAGATTGCAGCCTGCGGAAAAGCATGGAGTATGTGGTGCGGTGTTGCAGATGCTGGAGGATGATGTTGCTGTTGTTGTAAAAATAACAAGGCTGGGTTGGGGCCCCATGACCCATCGGCCCATGGAGTGAACCGGCCCAGACACAAGATAAAGAAGCCAGACGTTTATCACCCCCCTTCAAGTCGGAGACCCGGAGGAATCGAACGGCTCAGAACTTGGAAATTAGGGCTTCGATCGTGCGGGTGGGGAGCGGCTTCGTAAGGAGATCGGCAAGTTGTTGGTGGCTGCGGACGTGTTGGAGGTCCAGAAACGTGTCGTTGACTGCGTCGCGGACCAGGTGGAGGTCAATTTCCAGATGCTTCGTCCGTTCGTGGAAGACAGGGTTACGGGAGATGTGAATTGCTGCTTGGTTATTGCAAAAGAGAGGTATGGGATCCGAGATCTTCACCTGAAAATGCTTCAAAAGGTGTACGAGCCATTTTAGCTCGCATGTGGTGGAAGCAAGGCTTCGATATTCTGCTTCCGCTGACGATCGGCTCACGGTTGTTTGTTTCTTCATTTTCCAGGAAATAGGTGAGCTTCCGAGGAACACACAATACTCGGTTAAGGAGCGCCTACTGTAGACGCAACTTGCCCAGTCCGAATATGAATAAGCGGCGAGTTCTAGGGTTGAGTGTAATGCGTAAAAAAGTCCTTGTGTTTCTGTCCCCTTTAAGTATTTTAGAACCTGTTTTACGGCTTTCCAGTGTGGCTCTCTCGGCACCTTCATGAACTGGCTCAATTGTTGTGTGATGTAGGCGAGGTCGGGTCTGGTGAAGTTCAGATACTGGAGGCGACCGAAAATTCTTCTGTATCGCTCTGGATCTGTGAGGGGTTCACCGTCGTCAATGGTAAGCTTATTTCCTGAAAGTAAGTTTCTGCAGAAATTTGGTATATGTAGTATGTTATCAAGGGTGATTTTATCGCCAAAGGTAGCTTGGCATGTGTGTTTTACTTCCTGTTGTGTGCCATCCGGGAGGATGACAGGCTCATACATCCTGTTTGTTTCATGCTTGTGGCAGAAACTTAAATCCTTTATCATGTGTGATGATGCTCCTGAATCTATCAACCAATTGCATGTATTATCTGTGATATGTGTGTTTATGCTGCCATTACCTGCAAAGTTTGCAAAGCCTCCCATTTTTACCTCACTCGATCCCTTTCCTTTGATTGCCCTTGAGATTTCTTGCTATATGAATGTAGCCAAATTTGGGAAAATCTGCTTGCCATTGTCATTGGACTCAGTGTGCTCATTTTTCAGATCTGCAGGTGAATCACAAAGTGCAGCTAGGTTGGCTCTATTCTTCTGCCCAGTCAGCTCCCTATACCATTCAGGTACTCCATGGAGTTTGAAGCACGTCTCTACAGTATGCCCTGCCTTCCCACATTCTTCACAATGCTTGTCGTCTTTTCTGGTGTAAGTTCTTTTGCTGCCTGTATTGTTTCTGCCCCCTCTCCTTGTGTTGAGACTGGATTGTTTTGCCATCATAGCCACGTTCATAGTGTTCTCATTACTCGCATTGACTGCCCTTTGTCTTTCAACAGTCTGCATCATAGCATAGGCTCTGTTCACCATTGGCAGAGGCTCTATAAGCATCACTTGATTCACCACATGCTCATAATCATCATTTAGGCCCATCAAGAATTGCACAAGTCGATGTGTGTTTTCCTTTGTGCTGATGGCCTTGGCAGCATCGCATATACAGGTAGGTGTTGGGCTTAAGCTGGATAAATCATCCCAAAGTTTGCTTAGTTTTGTGTAATAGGCTGAAACAGTCAAGTTACCTTGTTTAAGTTGGCTGATTTCTCTTTCAATCTGATATAGAAGTGGGCCATTAGCCTCTCCGAAGCGCTCCCTCAGTTCATCCCACAGTTCCTTGGCTGTGGAGAACGATAGGAATGCATCCCCTAGCTCTTTGCTCATGGAGTTGAGGATCCATGACTTTACCATTGAATCTGCCCTCCTCCATCTGGTAAGTAGAGCTCTATCCTCTGCTGGTTGAGTGCATGTTCCATCAATAAAGGATAATTTATCTTTGGCACAAAGTGCTATCATCATTGCTTTGCTCCATGTCAAGTAGTTATTTCCATTGAAGAGAGTGGTTACCAGGACCGCTCCAGGATTTTATGTGTTGGTGATGGAGTATTTGTCGAGGTCTGTGGAGTCAAGATGGCTGGTTTCACTCTCAGCCATGGTCGACATTGTTGGTGGTGGGTTTGGTGATGAGTTGGATCAGACCATAGGCTTTGATACCATGAAAGAGTTGGTAAGAATTTCTTCTATTTTAATTCATCACAAAAGGTATATACATTTGCTGCCTATTTATAATAAACGAGCTAAGACTATCTTCTACTTGATTGCTACTTGTAACTGTATGTACAGCTGAGGAGACAAAAGAACAGAAAAGCAGAGGGACAAAAGTACTGCCAGTATCAGAGTTACACAAAGTGGAGGATGGCAGATTGCAGCCTGCGGAAAAGCATGGAGTATGTGGTGCGGTGTTGCAGATGCTGGAGGATGATGTTGCTGTTGTTGTAAAAATAACAAGGCTGGGTTGGGGCCCATGACCCATCGGCCCATGGAGTGAACCGGCCCAGACACAAGATAAAGAAGCCAGACGTTTATCAAGTCTTTTAGGACAATTTGGTTGAACTAATGATTTCTCAAAAACACATCTTTTGTATGGACACGACTGGGCATCAGATACAGCAAGCTACACTGAAATGGCTATACCAGCAGCAGCATAGATATGTGAACCAAACCAACTTTCCGGAATCATGTTCTGTGCCTCAGCTTGGAGATACTATTGATTGGAAGAGAAAGCCTTAACTGCATCTGGGCGATCGGAATATGCTGGATTCTGGAAATCTTTTTGTAGCAGGCACAGATTTTGTTGCTGAAGAAATAGAGTTCATGCAAGCTGAAGTAGCGCCAGATTCTCGTAAGGGTGATAATTGCTTGTCAGGGGCCTCTACTTATCAGATAGGAGCTGGAGAGACCGTAAAAGTAGAGGCGGAAGTGGCAGGCAAAACTATGACCTTCGTCCAGAATATGCCTACCAGCGTCGGTGGACACAGTTCATGTAAGAGAAAATCAGAGGTATACTTCTGGAGTTCCCTTTTAACCATTAATTTTCAGCTCTCGAATTGTAAGTAATACAAAATCCTTAGTGATTGAAGATTTATTAAATTAAATAAGAAACGGTTATTAGCAATCAAAGAAGAAATAAACTTGAATCTTTCTGCATACAGTATGTTGCAGCAGAAGAATGTGAAGAGAAGAGAACTATAGGTGAAGTGGAAATCAACTCCAAGGTCAAACAGAAAAACACCACAGAAAGTACCGCAGATTCTTCAAAGCAAAATCAGAAGATATCAAGTGTCCAAAAGCCAGATTACATACATGTACGAGTACGTCGCGGCCAGGCAACTGACAGTCACAGCCTAGCAGAAAGAGCAAGAAAAATTCACTATTATGAGGATTCTATAGATAGGTGACAACATAACAATTACTACATTTTAAGCTGGCGTAGATCATTTTGTCCCTAATGCATAGGCCAGGAGGGAAAAGATAAGCAAGAAAATGAAATGCCTGCAAGATCTAGTAGTCCCAGCCTCCCAGGGTGTAATAAGATAACTGGAAGGGCTGGAATGGCAGATGAAATCATTAATTATTTTCAATCTCTCCAGAGACAGGTTGAGGTAACTTAACTGCCTTGTAAGCCAATTTTGTTCTTCAAGCAGACATATCTAACAATTTCTCAACTCACTTGCAGTGTTTATCAATGAAACTGGCTGTTGTAAATCCTTGGCTTGAATTCAGCCTTGACGACTCATCAGAGAAAGTGGTGACTTGGAATCTAGTAAACTCGGACTTGCATAAATTTATTCATAGTACTAACAATTTCCTCTAAATATTTTAAGCAATGAAGTTTCCTGCTTACGTCTCAAGCTTTGCAACAGCAAATATGCCGTCATCCGTTGTAGATTTGCCCCAGCTTGAGCATAATTCAGTGCACCAAGCAAGCAGGAAGTGACCTGATATGGCTGCTGATATAACTATTAACTCCTCAGCATTCATCTCTGGCTTACACATGAACTCATCCTGCTTTAATGTAATTTCTTCCTTATCGGCAGCTTGGATTTTATACCTCATCACATACTTTGGATTCTAAAATGGCAACAATTTCAATGCAGCAAGTTTCATTCCTTTTGGGATGCTGATTCGCAGAACCTTCACAATGTTGAGTTCCGTCAAGGTTGAAGAAGTATTACAGGATGCATTCTCAGTCGAAGCCTTTCCAAAAAGCTTTCTTAATGCCTGGAACATGTCATCTTCTTGGGGAAAAAAAGAAAAATAAAACAATGTATGAATGATGATGCAAATTTTCATCGAGTAACTTCTTTGAAGTTCAAAATTTTCCATAAAATGGATGGTATCATTATTAGTTTATGTCTTATAGCCAATTGGTTAGTTCTAGTCTAGTAACATAATTATTTAAACATATTTTCTATCCTATACATATTCAAATATATATGATAAAGTGATAAATATATATTAAAAATGAAATTATAATGAGATCATAATTATAAGATTCATATTGCATTTATATATCATCCCTAAATTATTCATAATCATTGTTCTATTAAGAGTTAACATCAATAAGGCGTAAAAAGATTAGAACATTATATGTTTTTTAATGAAGTCTTTAATCTTATAGGCTAAATTATAAAAATACTTAAATAAAAATGTAGGTGTTTGTTAGAGAATAAGTTCACCAAACTAACCTCATATGAAAATTTTATTTGAAACATTACATGTATGTGTACAAAAATTCTCATAGTGATGATTGTATAAATAATATTTTGACTTGAGATCACCAAAATATTTCATATAGGAATTTATATGTTTTGATACTACTGATAACATATTCTAATCAATGATAGCTCAGTTGGTGGTTATTGGATATAATATGAACTATATGAAGGTAGTTGAGTGATCAATATATAATTCATCACTCTAAAATAATTAGGGATAATATTCTGTTGTTCTTATCCTTGACCAAAGTGAAATGACACTTTAAAAATAGTTTTTGAATTTCAATAATAGAATTAAGTACTAATAGTGGAGAATTGATATAACTGAACTCAAATATAATAGACATTATTTCCATGCTCTATGTCTAACCAAAACATCATATGGTAAAATGATTGAATTATATAAAAATATCATGTATAGAAAGGTTATCAAAATCACTTTGACATTCTTAAATATTTGGAAGGTTATGTTGCGTTATTAGACGTCAATCTTGATCTATGAATGTAAATTATTTAATTCGATAATTAAACATAACTTAAAGGAGCTTAATTTATCCGATTCTAAATATGATTTAAAGTTATAATTTATATTCATTGCTAACCTACTTAAGGACCTATTGAGTCATACATAAAGAATAAGTTAAAGAGGAAAAAGATATTTTAATCAAGTTTGACTTCATTATAAAGTTTGAGAAACTTTATGAATAAATATGGGATATTTAATAAAAAATGATTAATAAGAGAGATTGCATTTTATTTGGGAATAATTGGCTGAAATAAAAATTTTATTTTAATTAAATTACTAATATTTACAAAATATATTATAAATAGATTTAGGCTTTAAATTAGTTGACACTTCTTATTTAACTCTCTCTATAATAGATGTAGAGTTCTCTCAACACATCTTGTGGATACTGTTAGAAGTTGGATGCTTGTGCAACTACGATGATTGAAATGAGCCGATTTCAGAAATGACTTGAGGATACATAATAATACGATCAAGCTCTAATAATAAGATGTGAATTATGATTTATGCTTTATATGTTTTATTTGTTAACCATGTTATAGAATATTAAGTGATCTTGGTCTTTAGAAAATCATACGAAATAAGTTCCTTTATTATTTCGCTACACACAAGAATATAACTTTGCTTTTTGTCATACTGCTACTCCTTCAACTCCATCGTGTTTTTGAGTTCTTCATTTGGTTTGTCATAAATTATTAATTTATATTTTTTTGGTTCCCTTCTTTAGAATTTATTATTAATCCTTTTCCTTTCTCGTGTTATTTTGGAGTCATTTAGGGACTGGTCTTCTTTAGCTTGTACTAAGCATTGAGATAGACGATGACTTTAATTACCGATGATAGAGTAAAGGCAAGTCCTTTGGTGAGTTTTGGGTTTAAGAATAAAGAAAAAGATGACAAATTACGGATAGTATCTTAGAAAATAAGGACCTTTACAAGAAAGTCATTATAATTAGTAGAGATTTTAGACAAATATAAGATACATATAGCGTGCGTTTAGGAAACAAAGTAGACGGGGGCTAAAGTAAAAGAGATTAATGGGTTCAAACTTTGGTACTTAGAATGTTTGAGACGATAGAATGAGGTAGGTATCTTACTTGTTAAGGAACTTATAAATCATATTGTGAGAGGAAAGGGGACTAATGATAGGATCATGTTCGTAAGGATTGTGGTGATGAAAGGTGTTGTCCACATTAAAATGTGTGTATATATACCTCATGTAGGTTTGGATGAACAACTTAGACTCCAATTCTAGGAAAAGCTAAATGAGGTGATTCAACAGATTCCCCTTGAAAAGAAACTTATTATAAGAGGAGACTTTAATGGGCAAATAAGGGAAACGTCAAATGGGTACTTGTAGACTCATAGAGGTTTCAGGTACGAAGATAGGAATGATAATGAGACTACTTTGTTAGATCTTGTGGTAGTATTTGAGTTATTGATAAATGAAAAGTCAAAGGGGGTTAATTATTTTGCAAACTTTCCACAAACTTCTTTGGCACCAACAAAAATAAAATCAAGCAAAACTGAAATAATAAAAACACCAGAAATTTGATAACGCAGTTCGGCACACCTTGCCTACGTCTGTGGGGCCCTCACCCAGCTTAATCACTTTCACCGAAGTACAATAGTTTTACCCAAGGCTTTACTGAGCCGACATCACTCAACCCTTAGCACTATCTCTCAAGCTCACTTTCCGTGAAAGAATTTCACACCTAATAACACGACCGACTTGTGTTAACCTCAACAGAGGATTTTCTCAATCAACTCAATAGTACGACTACCTTGTACTAATCTCAACAGAGGATTTTCTCAACAGTATTTGATAATAAAGATAAGAAATAAATAACTCAAGTAATCAATCAACTAAGAACAAAATAATAATACACTCGAGAAAAAGAAGACAACTTCCCGAAAAGTTAAGCTCCACTGAATTGAATCTGGAAATCGTCGCAACAATAATAGAAAAGCAGTCCACCCAAGAACCACTTCACA
>JAOQMR010000211.1:20290284-20315004 GCA_027563865.1 Erythroxylum pelleterianum | reverse complement strand
GATTCTTGCTCTCAAATTTATCAATAAAGTTCTATTATTCAGTTACTTCTATCTTCCTTCTTTTCTAGTTTCTATCAGAAACTCTCATTGTAGTAAAGAGATTCGAAGTTCATATCTAATAAGGAAAAGTCGGCATAAATAAAATTTGAGAAATATGACAAAATTGTACATGTTGTCACTGTTTATATAAACAGTATCACACCAACTCCCACTCTTTATCCCACCAATTAAGCCTTATAGTTGAGTGATTTGCCCTCTTTTGTTCCTTTTATAAACATGAAGGTGTTTTGCATCAATTAGCCACAAATAGACAGAAATTGTCCAATTCACATAACAAACACCAAAACATAAATGGCTAGAGAAAGAGCAAACGTTTATTTTGTTAAGTAACACAAAAACGTTGAGCCATAGGAAGTTTAATCACAAGACCCATGCTGCAACCACAGAAGTTACTCATCTGAATATAAAGTAAGAGATCAGAGGCTGTACCTTGGACTAAAGAAACTCTGCAAGCATACTTAAGAATTCTTTACTTACCTGACAACTATAGCTTCCAAATTCTCATCAACAATTGAAGGTCCAAATGGGTCTGTGATAGGCTCAACTTGCACTACAATCTCTGGCTTAATAGACTGCATAAAATGTTGAAAAGATAAAAAATGATCATGCAAGGACCATTTAAAGGGGAAGAAGATTTTGTGCAGAGAATAACATCAGAGGAAACAAATTTTTTAAGTACGATAGTCTCTAGATGTGTGGCTGATGGTTCACATCATACATTTAGCAAACTTGTTATCCCTCATGGTGGTTCAAGTTTGGCATCAACAATAAACCAGAAAAAAGAATTAAAAAAAAGAAAAGGCAGTTCCAGTTTCATTTTTTCTCCACTAAAATTACAGGTTCTATTCAAGAATAAAGGAGGAAAGACATGATGCTGAAGCAGAAACCATAGTATTCATTGCGAAGAAAAAGTCATCACCTCAAAGCCACTGAATCAATGATAAAAGATTGAACAGTCTATGCAACCCTTACATCATTACATAACGAAAACCAGTTTCCTGTTTATCATGATCCATTGCAACTTCAAAAACATAGTATTTAAGAACACAGACCTTGATGTAATTTTCAACATTTCGCATTCTTTCATCAATGGGCTGTATCATGTCAGCATACTGCAAAAGCAAAAACAAAGGCTCAAGAGTATAGGAGCCTATACACCATGATAAAAAATGATACAAACAAACAAGCTATGAGTTCAAAGATGTGTGAATTAATATCATAAGATCTCAGCAGAAATTTGTACTATTCTACTTCAGAAAAGAACCGTAGACATGTTCTAACGATCAAAGAAACATCTCCTTGATCATCAGGTTTTTCAACATCTGCACTTAATGTGATAATGGAGAAATCTGACCAACAAACTCAGGCTCTAGGAAGAAAATATTAGAACCAACTATTCTCCCCAACCCCATTAAACTGAAATTAACAGCTGCAACCTCACAGCACGCATACAATTTAAAGACTTTCCAATAAAGTTGAATCCCAATCCGTCGATGTTCTCGATTAATTAAGAGGCCAAAACACTAACAATAAGAAGCAAAGGGTACAATGAAGATATCATCTTTATCGTCACAAGACAACTGAAGTAGGAAATTACAAAACTTGATTACCTGCTTCTTAGTCAACATAGGACCGTCACAGACTCCAATCACAATCCGTTCTCTCGCTAGCTCTGCCGACGCCTGCAATACAAACTATCATAAAAGGACCTCATCTTTTTCTCCACAAACTCAATAACAAATCGAGAAATTTAGGAGGAAGTGCCGCACCTTGAGGAAAAGACGATGACCCTCGTGTAAACGGTCAAAGGTGCCGCCGAGAACCACCGCTTCATAAGTATTCGGCGGCGATATCTTCACATTAACAGCCGATTCCTCCAATGTTGCCATCTGATAAAGTTTAATCAGGCGCTAATTACTAACTAAAACTGCAAAAGTCAGTGAGAGAAGGCGAAAGAAACAAAGAGAGAGACGGGGTGTTTGAAGTGCAATTGAGCTCGAGGCGCGTGGTGTCGGACTCAACGCTGACAGCCGCAATTGTTTCTCACAAACTTGTATAAGAAAAGGGGAAATTTTCGGCGAGGTACAACGAACCTGTGAACATGCTCTCATATCACTGGTTTTGGATGGTTGGGCGGATTGTTGTTGGTCTGGTCATGTTTTTGTCTTACATTACCGTTTTCCAACTTAAGTCCTTGTCTTTTCTGTTTTTAACACATTCGACATCAACTTTACGTTTTCTTATCAAATTTGGATCTTACACCGCTTATTATTGGTTCACTGGTTCTACATTGGAAAGCCAAATTGACAGTAGATGAACAAGATCCCTTGTTTCCATTTACTATGGAAAGGGAAAGAAGATGGAATTCTGAAGGTTTAAGAAGAATCAGAAAACTGAATTCCATTAATCAATCATAAGATCACGAGATACAGCCTTATGTGGATTTGGTTGATAAAAAGGCTTCCAGCAGCCCATCCGGCAGCTGTTGAAGATCTTAAATGGATGTCAAACGGGAGCAGAATGAGATTGCATGACTCATGTCTGCCTAACTGCTGCAAAACACTCCTTCAAGAAATTATGAAGCACTGATGAATATGTGTCTGGAAAAGTTCGGTAATGGTCAACGTGGGGAGATGAAACGAAATTATGAGTTAGAACCCTTTTGCCTACCCGCTTCTGATCCTCAATCAGGGATTCAATTGAGTGAGATGGCACGACCTTATCACTGGAGCTATATAGGTAAAGCTGAGGACAAGAAGGCTGGTTCTTTGACAGTATGCCAACAATCTTCTTTAGCTTCCTGAAATTATTAATGAGGAAGGAATTGTTACCGATTAAACAAAAATTTCTATAAGCTGAGACTTGTCAACGTCATGGTAGTTTAGCTTTAACTAGGAATTTGAAAAAGGTGGATATGAATGAAAGAACTAAGTAGCTTAGCAAAGTGTCAAGAACAAGGGCAGACAGTAACTACCGATCCACAGCAGGCAACTTGAGAATTACAGAGAACAGTTTCTCTAACATTGACAGCAACATGGTTTCAATTACTTGAGATTCCTTGTCTTGCCCTTGATTTTCCAATTTATTTGTTTCTTTGCCTTGAACCGTTGGGTTCAGTTCAGTGTTGCGCTTCTTAAGCAGAGCAGTAGAAAATCCTGCAGCCCAAACCTGGCAGTGGAAAAGAAAATTACTAGATTTACTTATTACCATCATGGAATTATGTGACCTCAAAGATGATCTGAATGGAATCAATGTTATACATAAAAATGCACCAAATCTTCGTCAGAAGAGCTCTCACAATAAAATTAACAACATAGCATTAGAAAATCATTCCGTGAAATAACAAATCATCATCCTCAAAGAGCTAGATCTCATCTTCAGAGAATCAGTTTCATATGAAATCTGTTGGGGAATAAACAGTCAACATGATCTGAATGTCTGAATCCCCGATGGCCAAGCATGCCTTTACTTTCAACGTCTTGTCACAATTATTTCCAGAACCAATTCAAGTCCATGTTACAGCAGGCAAAAATGTGTGTTTCATTCAAGTTAATTTACATTCCGGCTTCCACAAGAATCACAAGGTGATAAATGTGTTCACACAAGTTTTGGTACTAATAGAGGCCAAAAATTGCTGACTACAACCAAATAAACAAGTCCTAAATTTCAGAACCAAGCAAAATTCTGAACCATCATCAGACCTCACATGATTATTTCGAATTCCAATAAGAAGGTGCTTTTCTGACCAGGATGATAAATTTAGACCCAAAAAAGAGAAGGCAAAGCACAAGATAGGAATCAAATATGCAAGCCAAGAAAGAGTTGCGCAGAATAATGAAGATGAGAATGGGTGATGCGCTATTCTGATGAATGTTATGCATGCATGCTACCGTAGTAAGCAAATATGTATGTTATAATATGTACAGTAACTAACTTGTCAGATTATAACATATTATAATAGGTTGTTATATGCGTGTCAACAGATCTTGATTTTACTGTAACCAACTTATCCTTATATACAGTGGTGTAATAATGAAAGGAGCAAACCCTTCTGCATTCATTTAATATACCTTTTGCCTTTATTCTTTATCTTGGTATCAGAGCCACTCTATCTCACGCCATGGCACTCCCCATTAGCATTAATCCTCATAAGCCAGTACCACTCATTAGTGGACTCAACCAGTGTTCTATCAAGTTGGATAGAAGCAACTATCTACTATGGAAATCAATGATCCTACCAACGATCCATGGCAATAACTTTTGCTTGGCTGGCTATATAACTCTATGACGACAAATATAGCAGCTCAATTTCTTCACTGCAAGACATCTCATGAGCTCTGGAGCAATACTAAGTACTTGCTTGGTGCACATACACGCTTGCGAGTCACTATGCTCAAAGGCGAATTCAAACAAACTCGGAAAGGATCCATGAAAATGGATGAATATCTAACAAAAATGAAATCCATCCCAGATAACTTGGCACTGGCTGAAAACTCTGTTTCCACATCTGATTTGTGTACTCAAGTTTTAGCAGGATGGATTCCGACTACAATGCTATGTAGTTCAATTAACTGAAAACCAGATCTAACATGGATTGACTTGCAGACTTTTTGGCTCACTTTTGAGAGTTGTCTTGAGCAGCTTAACGCACTCAATAGCCTGCAGATTGGGTCCCCCACTGCCAATGTTGCTCAAATATTAGATTCACAACCATTTCTTACTAACCAAGGCCACGAAGGGTGGAGAGGCTCCTTACTGAAGTCATCTCATGGTGACAGAAGAGGTCGTGGCTGAGGGGGTCAATTTAATAAGCCAGTTTGTCAACTATGTGGTCAGGTAGGACACATTGCAATTGATTGCTTTTATCGTTTTGATCAATCCTACATGGGAACGTCACCCTCTGAATTCAAGCAAGACTTCTCAGCATTTGTAGCATCACCATCCACTGTCAAAGATCAAAACTGGTATGTTGATAGCGGTGCCGATCATCATGTTACCAATGATCCAAGCCAGCTACAAAATGCAGTAGAATATGATGGTAAGGAAAGTCTAGTTGTTGAAAATGGAAGACATCTTCCAATTAAATGTATAGGATTTGTTAAGAAAAATGCCATTTGATCGGATACCAGTTGAATTTAATAGCCCAAAAAATAGTAACTAAAATACAGGTAGACAAAATAAAATGGGACAGAACACAAAGATTTACGTGATTCGGTCAATATGACCTACGTCCACGGCCGGAGGGTAAACAATTTTACTAATATGCGGAGAATGTATACAAGTACAAAGGCTGGAACAAAAGACTTTCAAAACTCATCAAATATACAGAAACTAATTGAAGAGAGAATGAGAGAATTTGTAGGAAGGAGTGGTGTGTTTAAGTCTGCAACCATCCCTTCTATTTATAACTGAAATCCCTAAGCATCTGTCCAAAAATTTTCTAAACGGTGGCCATTATTGTTGACAAAATGGAAGAGGCCAAGGCAGAAAATGGTGGCCATAATTGTTAAATAAATGGAAGAGGCATGCAACCAATAGCCAGCCACTTTGGACCACCATTGTTGAATAAATGGAAGAGGCATGCAACCAATAGCCAACCACTTTGGACTTATTGCAGGGGCCAAAGCATGTGCATGCAACAAATCTCCACCTTGACTTGGTCTCGAACAATTAGTGATCTGCTCCACCTTCTCCGACAATGCCCTAAAAGGGCTATATCACCAACTATAAATGCCAAGCTTGTAAACTAGAAGAACCTTCGTAAACATGTCAGCAGGATTGTCCTTAGTGTTGATTTTCTTGGGGCCCCGAAGCTCAAAGGGCCTTTGAAGATTTGAAGAATTGTCTAGTTTCTTTTTCGGTCCTCACCCTACCAGATTTCTCTAAGGAATTTGTTGTGGAGTGTGATGCTTCAGGTTTTGGATTAGGGGTTGTTCTTATGTAGGAAAATAGGCCCATTGCTTATTTTAGCAAGGCCCTATTAGCTACTGCCACGTCTAAATCAGTGTATGAGAAAGAGATTATGGCTTTGGTGCTAGCCATACAACATTGGAGGCATTATCTTTTGGGGAGGTCATTTAAGGTGTATACCGACCACAAAACATTGAAGCATCTACTACAACAGAAGTTAAATACCCTTGATCAATACCATTGGTTGTCCAAGTTGATAGGCTTCCAATTTGTGGTGTTTTATAAGTCGGGACCTGACAACAAGGCAGCAGATGCTTCATCACGTGCACCAGTGGCACCAGAATTTCACCACCTAGTTTCATCTCCTAATTGGGTCGATTCGGCTAAGTTACAAGAGGAATACCAAGGCAATCCATGGCTGTCCGACATTCTGCAGAAACTCAAAACTCACCCTACAACAGAAGCAGACTTCCACTTGTCAAGAGGGCTATTGTTCAAAGGAAACAGGTTGGTGTTATCTCAAACCTCCTCCCTAATTCCAGAATTTTTGCAAGAGTTTCATTCTACTCCCACGGGAGGCATTCCGGGTTTACTAAAACCTATAAAAGGATAGTTGGATGTTTGTATTGGGCTGGAATGAGAAAGCAAATTTTGCAGTTTGTGAAGGAGTGTGAAGTATGCCAAAGACACAAGTATCAAACTCTTGCTCCGGCTGGGTTACTTCAACCTCTTCTTATTCCCAATTTAGTTTGGGAGGATATCTCGATGGATTTTATAACAGGTTTGCCAAAAAGCCAAGGGTTCGAAGCCATTATGGTAGTTGTGGACAGATTATCAAAGTATGCACACTTTATCCCTCTCAAACATCCTTTTACCGCTAAGGCTGTGGCTGATTGTTTTGTTAAGGAGGTGGTTAAACTCCATGGCATCCCAAAGTCAATTGTAAGTGATCGGGATCCGATTTTTGTTAGTAACTTTTGGAGGGAGATTTGGAGGATGCAAGGAACAGTTCTTCGCATAAGCACTTCTTATCATCCGGAAATGGATGGACAAACTGAGGTGGTCAATAGGTGTCTTGAAACCTATCTCTGGTGTTTTGTATTTGAACAACCAAAACAGTGGCATAATTGGCTCTCTTGGGTCGAATTTTGGTATAACACTTCTTTCCACTCCGCAACTGCCACAACCCCTTTCAAGGTGGTGTATGGTCGACCTCCTCCTAAAGTTCCTCACTTCCTCATTGGGGAGTCCCTCATTGATGCTATAAATAGTGTATTGATTGACAGGGATGAAGCTTTGAGACAGCTTAAATTCCATCTTGTTCGGGCTCAACAAGTTATGAAATCCACAGCTGATGCTAAACGAAGAGATGTTCAATTGGAGGTAGGAGATTGGGTCTATGTCAAGCTTACACCTCACAGGCAAACATCCATAGCTAGGCGAATCTGTCCTAAACTTTTAGCCCATTTTTATGGCCCTTTTCAAGTGCTAGCCAAAGTTGGGACTGTGGCATACAGGCTGGCTCTTCTGGACGCTTCAAGAGTTCACTCGGTGTTTCACATTTCACAGCTGAAAAAGATGATTGGGAACCATGTGCCTAAGCCCACTCTTCCTTCAGGCCTAGAGGTTGACTCCACCAAACCTCTCGCACCTGAAGCAATCCTAGCTGAACGAACTGTCCAGAAAAATCAGGAGCAAATTGTCGAATGGCTTGTGCTATAGAAGGGGAAACCTATTGAAGAAGCCTCTTGGACAGCTGCTGTCCAACTGCAACAGCAATTCCCTTCCTTCTGCCTTGAGGGCAAGGCAGATTTTGTAAGGGGTGGAATTGATAGCAATATGGGTCCTAAACCCGTATTGACTTATTCTAGCAGAAAGAGGGAGAAGGGACCAAACATGGGCCACAAACCCATGTTGACATACTCTAGGAAAATCACTAAGGCAAGGAATGGTGAGTCAGCTAACGGTTAGACAAGAGTTAGAGGAGAGAGAGGGGACTATGTAAGGGATGGGGTAGTACAAAGGAGGGCATCTTTTTACTCTTGTACTGTCTCAGCTGATAGCTTGAGGGGCCATTGTTGGCTGATAGCTTGGTGCTTGTGGAATTTCCTACGAGGCTATTGCTAAGTATTAATAAAATTCCTATATTCTCATCCATTTGCTTATCAGCTTTGTAAAGGACAACAAGACAGGGGAAGTGTTGCTGCAAGCGAAACTCCAGGATGGCCTCTACAAAATTGACTAGCTAAAATACAAAGCAAACATGGCGCAAAAACAGGGAGACTGAAGTTCAACATTCCTAATGTCTAACAAGGAACGATGGCACAAAAAGCTTGGGCATCCATGCACTAGAACTTTAAATAAAATCTTGCAATCACGCAATTTTAATGTTGAGAACGAACCAACTTTTTTCTGCGAAGCCTGTCAGTATGGAAAGTCACATTTACTTCCTTTCAAATTATCTGAGTCCCATGCCAAGCATCCTCTTGAGTTAATTCATACAGATGTGTAGGGTCCTTCTCCAATTAACTCAATAAATGGCTATATATATTATGTTCACTTCCTAGATGATTTTAGTAGGTATACTTGGATTTTTCCCTTGAAAAGCAAGGGAGAAGTGGCTCATATATTTGTCCACTTCAAAAATTTGGTTGAGAACCAATTTGACCGAAAAATAAAAAAGGTTTAGTGCGGTGGAGGGGGAGAGTTCAGAGCTCTTGCAAATTCAAATTCTATGATTGAATTTTGAATAACATGTCCGTATACCTCGGCCCAGAATGGAAAAGCTGAGAGAAAAGATCGTCATATTGCGGAACTTGACTTAACTTTATTGGCACAAGCTAAGATTCCTCTTGTTTATTGGTGGGAAGCATTCAATACTGCTGTCTATCTAATAAATCGCTTACCCACTACTGTTTTGTAGGATCATTCACCATTCTACACTCTCTTCTGTAAGACACCTGACTATCAAACGTTGAAGCCCTTCGGGTGTGCTTGTTATCCATGCCTAAAGCCATTCAAACTTTAGTTTCATACCACCAAGTGCATTTTTCTTGGTTATGGAGGTTCTTACAAGGGATATAAATGTCTAAGACCCACTGGAAAAATCTATGTCTCTCGGAATCTCATATTCAATAAAAATGAGTTTCCGTTTAAGCATGGCTTTCTTAACACCAAACAAGAACCAGTCACACAAGTTGAGCCAACGTTTCTGTTCTCACTGCCTAATCAACAAGCATTGGTCCAATCAGATGAACGAGTCCAGCATTCTGTTATTCCTCAACACTCCACTACAGACACAATGAACTCAGTGTCATTTAGCAATAGCCAAGCCCACTCGAATAGAGAGACGTCCGTTGAACTCAACTCCTTAAATGGTGAAATAAATGAAGATGTTGAAGCTGAACAAGAAGACACAACTGCAGGTCATCATATGATAACGAGGAGCAAAAGTGGGATATTCAAGCCCAAGGTCCCATTTATTGGAGTTATGAGAAAGAAATAGACGAGACAAATCTAAAGTTAACCAGTCACTTTACTAGCCAAATGTAATGAACAAGAAGATCAGTAAATCATCAATCAAAAGTAACTAACAACAAACATCACCCAATACTTTCTGCGTAAAGCAAAAACAAGAATATGATAGCTGCAGAAACTCTGGTGACTACTATAACTACATTCATCCACATTTGACAAAAAATAAAATGGGTTCAAAACATAGTCTGACAATCGGCAAACTTCATGAAAACAAAGATCAACAAACCTTGGGATTAAATGGCTCCCCTCCTCCTGAATCAATAACACATCCTCTAATCTTCTCTGTTAGGCCTTCTCTACCTTGCAGGGTGTCGAGGATGTAACCATACCTGCAAACAACCACAAACAACCATTTTAATTATGGTTCAAATTTAAAACCAATTGGAGAATAAAACTTAATCACCTAGTAAAATTAACGGACTTACACAAACCAACCGGTGTTGCTAAATGCGTGAAAAAGCAAGGACATTTCTCTACCATCTTCTTCTCTATTTGAAACCCAGGAAATGATTTCTTCTGCCAACGAACTGATTCGCTTCTCCACTCTCTCCCCCAAATCAAACCAAAGCAACTCTTTAACATCAACAACAAAAGTAATTGCGTGAATTCCCCTAGAATTGTACCATTCCGCGTACTTCTTTAAATGTCGTTGCTTTGCTCCAAGCCAACCCAGTAAAACCACGGTCACAGCCGAGTCTTTACCAACAAAACCCGCATTATTTTTGTAGATATTTTTCGAAGCTCGGTGCCAAGTCAGAAAACTATCACTTTGATGGGATTTGAAACTGAAACTCGACTCGTTAATTGGAAATGACGGGTTTGAGAGATGTGAAGAACAAAGTGGGAGAAAGAAACCAAAAGAGTCTGGGTTTGGAGTAATGGGCAAGCGAGAGCTGGGCGAGAACGAAGAATGAACGCGAGAAAAAGCCAAAGGAGTGTTGAAAACGATGTGGTCTTGGTGGTGGTGAAGAGGGATTAACGATGAATAGCTTTTGGAATTGTTTTTGAGGTAAACTTTTGGTGCTGCAGTGGATTTGCTCATAAATTGGCGACTGAAGATCCTCGTTGGAGCTTCCATGGCAAGAAAGATCCAATCTTGAGGGCGGGGTAGGAAACAAATAATTGAAGAGTGAGGACCGTCTCGTGTCAGTGATTTTTCTTTATTTTGAAAATAATTAATTACGATTTTAATGATTTTACTGTTAATAAAATTGACCGATTAAAGCTAACAAAGTAGCTCGAAGTCTAGTGAAAAAAAGAGACTTGGTCCAACTGCAAATTTTACGCCATTTTTCAGTACACAAATGAAATGAATTTCTGCAGCATTCATCCAGGAGCAGGATACCTTTCATCACGACAAGGAAATAACAACTTTTCTTGGACGAGAACAAGAGAAGAACAACTAAGCACTAAAAATATCAAGAGGAAATTCTCCGACTTCAAGTGAAATTTACTCCTTGAAATTCAACAGACACGTCGTATGGTCTGGAGAAGTTTATTTATTTCAACGCATCAAAGAGTTTTCATAGCAGAAACTTAACTCGGAATTGAAGCTCCTATGTAGGTCAGATAAGAATACAAGTAATGCCTTGTGTTTGTATGGATCTCGCCTGTTCTTCTGAATTTCAACTTTCTACAATAGTATGTCACCAACTATGGACAGAGCTTTCTATTGATTTGTCCTTATGGAAAATATATCATCTCAGGATGAACTCATTGATCAGAATTTCCAAGCTTCAAGGGCGTCCTCCATTTGATTTTTTTCCTGCATTACTCAACATAACACTACATTTGATTAGCTAATAAGGAGTGGACAGGCATTGCAAATATTGAGGCTGAAATGTGTTAAAACATGTTTGCCAGGACGTTTGACACACATCCTACAAGAAAGTTAACGTGAAAAAAGCATGGTGCATGTTTCGTCCCAGCCAACATTGATGACCCTTATCATCCTATCAGTATTAATCAAATTTTTATACATGGTAAACCCGCATCATTCACAGCTACGAATTCTTTCCGAGCATCTCAAGCTCGAGTCACTTAACTAACTGAAGTAAACTAATTAACATGTTTGTATTTCAACTCGTGATATCTGGGGAGTTTTGCTTCTCTCAAGTTCTTGGTTTGGAACAGGCTTACGAATAGGGATGTTCCATGTCTACGAGTTAATAACGTCAGCCATGACCATATTATAAAAAAACAACAGCAGGAAACCCAAGGTACTTTAAAAGCTATTTCAGCTGGCTATAGTAGCGAAATCAGGCGTTACACTCCACATAGCGAAGCCATCTTTAGTTCCTGCTTGGACAAAGTGAGTGGAAAAGACTGTCCGAAACGTGGGAATATATACCAGAGGAAAAGAAAAAACAAAGCATCGTTGCGTTTTAATGTGATGGACAAAAACTTCCAAAGTGACCCTCACCAACTGTTGTTTTTAGTATTTACCGATCTCCTTGCTTTGTACACATCGTATCCTTGTATCTTTCAGCATTTCCTAATGCTCCTGATTTCCTACTTTGTTCCAGAACTTTATGTTCCTCATAGCAGTATCCTTCTTTTGCAAGTGAACTTAAATTCTAGCTGAGCTCCTTGCTCCAAACCTATCTGTAAACTCTGAATCAAAAACTCCAATTCATTTTCCTGCTGCTGCAAAATAGTAGGAAGCAATGGAGATTGGTAAAAAAAGATATAGCAGAGCCCCTATGACATATTCTGATTCGTCGAAGCAAAGACGAAGTGGCTATGAGCCATCTGATGTAGAAACTGACTGGCAAGACAGCCCACTGCATCGTAAAAATCATTTAGATGTAGCCTCTTCTCCTGAAACCCTGAAAGATGCAGCTTTTCTAAGGAAGTTCAGTCCTCATAGACACAGCAGGAGGCACTCTTCAAAAGTAAACGGTTTTTCTTTGGTAAAAGACTCCGCAGCGAGCCAAGCGCCAAGGGGACAGAGCAGCAAGTCAGCATCGAAGCTACGCAGAGATGATGAAAGGTCTGTTTCGCCTACTCGAAGTAATAAGAATCATGTTCCCTTTTCAAAACCAGAGCTTGGAAGACAGGTTCATCCAAGTCATTCAGGGAAAGAGGAGCATGTGATGCATGATGATATAGTCGTTGGCTCTGGCAGAAGGAAAAATGTGAAGACAAGCAGTAAAGAAGACAAGGGTAGAGAGAGATCAGACTCCTTTCGAAGATCAAAAACTGCACCAAGGTCAAGAGCTAGTGACAAGGACCAAGAAAGCTGCTATGATAGTAAAGAGAAAAAGGGTGAGAGAAATGTATCAGCACTGTCATGGGAAATGATCCGTGAGCAAAGGGAAAGAGGAACTCCCAACTCGAAATCGACTACTGTGGGTGAATTGAATGAGATGATAGCTAACATGAAGATGGCTTGACTTTCTGAGTCTAATGATTCAGTCATTGACGATACAGATTCTGTATCACCTAGTGACATCTTCTTTTCTCGTGAACATACAGCCGTTGGAATAGAGAAACTTGGCTTAATTTTTCTAGGTTTAATTTTTCGGCCACTAAGTTTATCTTCGACAGCTTTCGTACATGCAAATGGTCCAGATAACAAATTATCATTAATAATTTGGGCTGGAAACCGATGGTATCTAAAACTGTCAAAGAAAATGGACGATCATCTCTAACCAAAATCAATATTATGGCAATGATTCTATATACAAAGTTTTCGAAAGATCTCGCCGTGCTTTACATGAGAAGCTGGAGTGTAAACGAAGTTTTTGGTTCACATGTTCAAAAAACTAACAAGAACTGAAGAACTTGTTTTTCGTACTAATCAAATGTAGCTATGGTTAATTCATCAGTTACACTGCTTCGGTGGCTTTTAGTCCCTAGCTATACCGCTACTTGATGACTTGTTTCCAGTGTACCTCTGTCATACGAAGAAAACACAATGTCAAACTACTGGAGCAACAATAACATACACAAAAGCACTATCCAGAAAAGAAAGAACAGGAAAGGAAACTCAAAACAACATTCATTGAATATTGCATCGTGATTCGGACTTTTGGGAATTCAGTACCTGCTTCCCGATATCTAAAGGGACATATTTGTACTTGATCATATGGAGTATTTGGCGTTTCATTGTAAGGAAGAACAGGACAATCCAGTAGCACAACAGGGTTGGCCAGAAAACTGGCACATCCAACACAGAAAAGAAGGTCAAGACAAAAGCCACAACAAAGGCCTTTGTAATAGCATACCTGAAACCACCACCAAGTAAAATTTTAATATCCGCACATTTAGAAACTACCTACTGCAGGAAATATTACAAACAAAAAGGTAACTGAAAAGGCTTTGTGGCAGAACCAAAGCTAAAGCTAATAAGGACTACTTGACCAAGCCAAGAAATTTTTTTTAATTTTATCGTGTGACTAAGTTTACATAAAATCCAATTTTTTTTCACACAAAACCTACAAGTAACCCAATAGGCCAATACCGTTAGTGAGGCTCAAACATTAAAGACCAAAGCAATGAAGGCAAAATGATAACCTCATGACCAAATCAAGCTAGATCCACCGCACTTCAAGAAGAGTGTGGTAAGTCAAAACTTTTCAAATCTTATTTTTCTTCTTCAGAGGCCAGAGCCTCAAAACAAGCTACGAAGTAAAAACCCTTTGCATATAGAAGTTAGATTGCTCGAACTACCAACAGAAAATTGTAAAATGTCTTCGACGCTTCAAGTCTCAAGCTTCCACTAAAGATGGTCTGCTATCCTTATTAATTGGAGAGATTCGAGAGATTCTGTTGACTAAGAACTTATATCACCATTGCAGCACTATTATCCATGCAACACTCAGGATATAGGCTTACCTAAATCAGCTTTGGATATGATTCCTAACGGCTCACACTAGATCTGTTTAGTGTATTGTTCTAGGGCTTTTTTCCTTGCAAATTTTGTATTTGGTCTTTCCTTTGAGCTCCCTTGTTTATTCCTTGTAACATTCTTTTCTTACTAATCAATTTTCATTTTCAAAAAAAAAAAAGGGCACCAACAGCTTATACAAGTACTTGAGATTAAATTCCATGAAAACTGATTCCACATTAAAAGGTGGCATTCCTAGAGAAGCTTAAATTCAAATGTTTTGATAGTTGGACGATGTTGAAGACAGTAGAACATAACTGAAAAAAATGATTGTGACAGTAAAATTAATAAACAAACAGCTTACCAGAACTTAAACTCAGGTAAACGGCGAATGAAAGGCTTGAACTCATCAGAACCTGTAGTTGGCAGAGAAGCCCCATCAAGAGCTTCTAGCTCAGGATCAACTTTGGGCGAAAGAAAACCAATCAACAGATTCAAGACATAGATCCCTAACCCATACGAAATAACGTAAAACCCTTGAACATAGTAAACTCTTAAAACGTAGAACATGGCCACCACCAAGGTCCCAACCCACCTCTCCAACTGATGAGGACTCCATCTATCAAGATAGTACTGAAATGCCCTCGAAACTTCGATTTTCCACTTAACATACTGCGCCACAATTTCACTTCCTTGCTCCTCCATGAAATTTAAGATTGTTGCTTTCCCTGTCAAAGGATCAATCAATCCCTAAGAAAAGAGTAATATCACCAAACAATCCAGAAACACAATCAACAAGTTTGATAACAAACAACAAACAAAATAAATAGAAGGCTTTTAAGAATATAGCGTAAGGATCTCCGTTTGATTACGAAAAAATAAAGAAAATATCAAACAATTATATCTCAATGATACCCAACAAAAATATTGGAAAAATAAATTAAAAGTTTCCAACTTGATTCAATTTTCATTTTTTTTTCTGATAACAAAACAGATAAGTAAGTGAATACCAGTTAGCGACGGAATCTGAAAATATGAGTGACTCGTGTACGGATTGCAAGTGGGCGGTGTGTGGCCGGACGATCGCCGATAACGGTCAAGGTTATGGTTTGGAGATTTCAGTGCACGGTGAAGAAGATGAAATTACAATTGTTGCCATCTTTTGTTGTTTTCTTCTGTATATTGTAGATGAACGGATTGTATTGTACATTCGAAGAGGAAAAGTCGTATCACGTAGACGTGGCTCAAAATCGACGCCCGACCCGTTGAGCAAGAAATGACATAGCGACGGGGAGATACTCGGCAAAACAAAAAACAAAAAAAGGATAAAAGATATAATTTTTTTAAACATTTTATTAAAATACTCAAATTAAAATAAGATTTTATTTGGTAATCAACGGATTACATTAGTTATTAACTAATTTTATACGCGGTTAGTTAGCAGCGGATTAAATAGTTGATTTGACTATAAGATAACATCAACTATTTATTTAAAAATATTAGTTGTTTATGTGCAAAATGACTTATGAGAGTATAAATTAAAAAGAAAAAATTTATAAGGAAATAAGTATTAGCTATTTATATCTTACTATTTCTTTGAATATTTTCATAAAAATTTAGAAAGCAAAAGAAGTCATCATCATCATTTTTAATATATTAAATTAAAATAAAATTATTCGGAAAAAACTGTTTGTATTAATCTCTTAAAATTTAAAGTTAGATAAAATTAATTAATTTAAATTTGACAATTTAATTTTAGATTAAATTGAATTGAATTAAACATAATATACAAATGATAATATCATTATATACTAAATATTGATATAAAAGGGATCTAAATATCAGGTTAACACAAAAGTAATTAATGTAATATAATTAGAGGTAAAAAATTTAAAAGTATTTAATTTTTTAAAAATTGTAATTTTATGACTAACTTTTTAAAATTTGTATAAATTAAGTCAAATTTATATTTCTATCTCTATCTATCTCTATTTCTATCTATATCTCTGTCTTTATCTCATTGAGTAATTTGTAATAACTTTTGGATATAATAGTCTTTTAGTCCCTTAATTTCTCAGTCACTGAAGGAAAACACTTTTCATAGTAGCATTTTCAAAATCAGCATATTGGGTATAATCTTCCAACCTAGTCAGCTGATTACCAAACATAATTATCAAAGGTTTGACATGGTCAAACAACGAAAACCTTTCAAATCTACTAAAAAATGATTGATAAGTCATTTATCAAACAAGGCCTAAATATTATTAAATTATCATAATAACTTTTTTTTGAAGAAACCACTCGCTAATATTAAATTTGATGATAAAATAATGGCTGCAATTTGCTAATAGCCAAATATTAATCCAAATTTATGGCAGACTGTAAAGTCATGAGCTGAGGGAGTGGAGATAGAGATTTATTTTCTGCTTTTATGGCATGCTAGTCTTGATCCTAAACCCTTTAAATTTAATTTAATGGGTGTAGCTCATTAGGCTCTTTGGCTTAAAATGAGAATCCTTTTAAGGGGGCTTAATTGTTTCACATTACAATTGTAAAAGAAAGAGATTCAATAGTTTAGTTTTACTTTATTTTATTATTCGAATTCAACGAAACCCCCTTCCCTCAATCCTGGACATTTGTTTATTCATCACAAAAGTTAAACACATACTCTCTGTGGATGCGATTCTTGCTTACCACTATTTCAAATTTAGTTATACAAAGTTAAGTTTTAATTTTTAGTGTGTTTGATGTGTATCAAGAATTTTTTACGCCGTTGTTAGGGAGTGAAGTGATTTAGTTTTAGTTTTTTATTTTAATTGATGTTTTGTATATGTATTTATTTATAATTGGTTTTATAGTTATTTCTTGATCTTTGAGTTTTAAGGGATGTAATTTTGGGCTATTTCAACTACACATTTTTTATCAACTTAATCAATCGAGGATTAAATGTGGTCCGATCCCCCAAGCATTATATTTGGACGGCGGAGATCTTGTTTATTATTCTAGTTTGCTAGAAATTACTACTACATTAAACTCCTATTTTTTGATTGATTCTTACAGTGTGAGTTTTGTACTCAGATTGTTGGAATTTGGTATTTTATAACCATTATTGATTATAGTAGAGCAATTTGGTGGACTGAGTGTCCCGTATTTTTCCTCTTTGCATTGAGGAGGTTTTCCACATAAAAATTTGTTTGTCTTTGCTCTTGAGGTTGTTTGATTATTTTTATCTTTTTTTTCCATTGAGATTTATACTTGTTGTCTTGATTTTGGTATAAGAAATTAGTTTCACTGGAACATTTGGGTTGAACAAGTTTGTGACTTACTAACAATTGTATTAGTTAAATAGCCTCTTTTGCTCAACAATTGCTATCAGAGTTATGGTTTATATGTTGATTTGTTTGAACCATAGATACAAGCATCAACATAAGTAGGATGGTTAGTGTGAATGGTACTAACTATCACCATTGGAAATGGAAGATGAAATACTTGCTATATGTCAAGAGTTGGCACTTATCGATGTTAACAAGGAAAAGTCTGCTGACAAAAATGATGATTAGTGAATTTTTGAGCATCAATAGGTTTATGCATATATTTCGTCAATGGGTAAATGATAATGTTCTCAACTATATTAACAATGAGTCTTATGGAAAGACTTTGTGGGATAAATTTGAATCTTTGTATGCTAGTTAAGATTGAGAATAATGAGTTGTACATGATCAAGAAGCTGATGGACTTGAAATACAAAGATTGTGCTCTTATGTCTGATCACTTAAATGATTTTGAGAGTGTTATATAACAGTTGTTTATTATGGAGATCAAGTTTGATGATGAAATTCTTGGACTTTTGTTGCTTGGTACTCAGCCAGATTTAGATACATGAGATACTTTCAAAATGACTCTTGGCAATTGTGCTTCTAATGGAAAAATGACTCTTAATTTTGCTAAAATAGGTATATTAAATGAGGAGAAGAGAAAGAAGTCTACTAGATTGTCAACACAATCTGAAAATGCAATTAGTACTGAAAAAAGGGGAAAAGCAAGAGCAAAGGTCATATGGTAAGTAAAGTCTGCAACCAGTCCAGAGGAAGATAGAAAAATATATACTGTCATTACTGTGATAAAAGGGTCAAATCCATAAGTTTTGCTACAAGTGAAAGAGAGATAATAAAGTTAGCAACAATAAGCAAGATAAGAAGCAAAATAGGAAAGATCAAGATAATGGCGATCATACTACTACTCTCATCAGTGTTTACTATTAGAATTTAGTAACTTTGGTCATGAGATCAATCGAGGAAGGATTGCTTCACGTTTTATATGAAAGGTGATTTTGGGGTATTGAAGATGGATAACGTTGGCTTCTTAAAGGTCATAGGATTAGAGATGTTTATTTAATAACCGATACTAGAACAAGGATGTTACTTAAGAATGTTAGGCATATACCAAACATTCACTTGAACTTGATCTCTATAGGTAAGCTTAATGATGAAGGCTTTTGTAATACTTTTAAAACAGGGCAATGGAAGCTTACTAAAGGCTCGTTAGTGGTTGCTTGTCGAAAGAAGCACTCAAGCCTTTACATGATGCAAGCTTCAATCACAAATGATGAAGTTCATATTGCAGAGCACCCAGTAGAATCATGGCATAAATATTTAAGCCATGTGAATAAGAAGGGGATGAATTGTTTACTAAAAAAGAATTTGTTTTCGAGAGTGAAGAGTACAAAGCTTGAAAAGTCCTCCATTAAAAAAATCAAGTTTGCTCGACTTAGTTCATTTTAATGTTTATGGTCTGCTAAAGGTAAATTCTCTTGGTGGTGCATGTTACTTTGTAACTTGTATTAATTATTATTCTTGAAAGCTTTGGGTGTATGCTTTGAAATTCAAAGATTAGGACATTGATGTTTTTAAAGTAATTTTAGGATTTAGATGAAGGGCAATATGCGAGAAATTTGAAATGCCTCCATTATAATGACAAAGGAGAACATTTGAATCACTTGATGATTCTTGCAAGTCACAGGGTATTAGACGTTATTGAACACGTAAAAAGGCCCGTCAGTTGAATGGTGTATTGTACGGATGAATAGGACTTTGATTGAGAAACTTCTTTATTTACTTTCAGAAGCAAAATTGCTAAGAAGTTTCTAGGTTAAGATGCTTTATATAATAGCGTATGTTAATCCTGGGTGATAGCACAAACAAAGTTTGGTTTGGTGAGGGGTTTTTTATGATGACTTGAGTGTGTTTGGGTCCAAGGCATATATACATGTGCTAAAAGATGAAAGATCAAAGTTGGATCCTAACTAACACCAATGCATCTTTATGGGCTATGGCTAAGATGAGTTTGGCTATAAGTTATATGATCCAATTGAGAAGAAATTGGTTCAAAGCAAAGAAGTGATATTTGTTAAAGACTAGACAATCATCAATATAGAGAAAACGAAGTCCTTGTATGATAATCATACATTTGACCTTGTGAGGCTACCTAAGGGGAAGAAACACTATATAGGTAAGTTAAAGCAAGATAATATTACTAAATGAGCTCAGTATAAAGATAAATTTGTTGTTAAAGGTTGTTAGAAGCAAGGAGTAGATTCTGAAGAGGTTTTTGCACCGGTTGTCAAGATGTCTTCTATTAGAGTTGTTTTGGGTATATCAACTAGTCTTGATATAGAGATTGAGCAATTAGATGTGAAGACAGATTTTCCTCATGGTTACCTCAAAGAAGACATTTATATGGCGCAATTGGAAGGCTTCAAGGTAAAAAGGCAAATAAGATTATGCTTGTAAATTAAAGAAGAGCTTGTATGGCCTAAAGTAGGCCCCTCAACAATGACACCAATTTTTTGATTTTTTATGGGGAAAAAGGCTACAAAAAGACTTCTTTAAATTACTATGGCTTTATAATTTGATTGTTATATATTAATGACATTCCAATTATTGGTCAAAACAAATTAAGAATTGCTAGATTGAAGTAAGAGCTCAACGAGGTTTCTGTAATGAAAGATTTCGGGCTAGCAACGCAAACACTAAGTATAAGGATCATTTGCAATAGAAAGGTTATAAGGTTGTGGTTATTACAAAAGGAATACATCAAGAAAGAGCTTAACAGACTTAATATGTATTAGAGCCGAGAAAGGTAGAATATAGAGATAGCAAGAGTCAATGATAGAAGTAGAAATTTTTTTGATTAATCTGATTATAGAGTAATGATTTATAGAGACTAACAAGATTAGTAGTTGCTTGATTCTAGGGATATGATATGTATTAGGATTAGGATTTGATCCTGATTAGGATTTGATCCTTATCTTAGGGATAAATCTTTCCTAGTTTGTTACAGATAAACCTTTCCTAGTTTGTTACAACTTTTATTTCTAACAATATGGACAAAGCTAACCCAATAAATACACCTTTTGCGATGCAATTTAAGTTGAGAGCTAAATAAATATGAGTTTATTGCAGCAACAGAGGCATGTAAAGAGTTTATTTTGATGAAGTTTTTTTTTCGTTAGCTTGAATTTACGAAAAAAGGTATTTTTTATTGTGATAGTCAAAGCGCAATACATCTTGTTAAGATTTCAACATTTCATGCTAAGTTGAAACACGTCAAGGTAAGGTATCACTAGATAAGAGATGTTCTTGATACTAAGTTCCTTGAGCTATAGAAAATTCACACTAATGATAATGTTTCTGACATAATGAAAAAACCATTACCAAAGTGCAAGTTTGAGGGTTATCGTTTGATTGTTGGAATGACGATTACCTCCATATAGTCAGGTGGGGGAGATTTGTTGTTTTGTTTTTTGGTCCCTTTTATATGGAAAACCCAAAGTTCTTTTATTGTTTAAGAACACCTGTTAGGGGCTTTGGCCCACTAATGAGAACCCTTTTAAAAGGTTTTAATTTATTCATATCTTATGATCAATTACCTATGAAAGAAAGAAAGAATCGTGAGTTTTAAGGGCTGTATTTTTTCTAGTATTTTTTAGCTACATAGTTTTGGTCAACTTTATCAATCAAGGGTTAAATATAGTCTAATCAAGCCAAATTTTAGACAGCACATAGGGAACATCTAGGCTTTAATCTAAACTTTGAAGATCTTGTTTTCAACTTTGGTTTGCTAGAAATTATTGTTGCATCAAAACCCTTTTTGGGTGACGTTTTTACTCATTCTCTTCTCTTGTGTTTTGTTGATTAATTCTTGCGGTGTCTGTTTTGTGCCCATTAGTGATTGTTGGAATTGGGTATTTTGTAACCTTCCTTGTATACATGCCTTATATTTTTTCTTCTTTACATTAGGGAGTCCATATAAAAGTTTGTGTATTTGATTTTTTTTATCTATCTTTTTTCCCATTGAGATTTTTATTGGTTGTGTTGATTTTGGTAAAAGAAATTTATTTCATGGGAACATGTGGGTTGAAAATTTATGTGACTTATTAGTAATTGTAGTAGTTAAATAGTCTCATTTTCTCAACAAATTCATAGTAACAAATAATGAATATAAATAGAATTAGATTAGCTCCATTTATTGTTAGTGTCTATGAATACAATTACAATTAATTAATAAACACCAACAATTCCTTTGACATCTAATACTCATGTTCTACAGTTCTATCCCTATTAAATTTTGCTCTTAAAAGTTGTGACTTACTATTAAACGTGATAACACCATTTATTACCAGAATACTAGTAAATCTTTTCTCTTTAAAAAAAATGTATGACTAGTAAATCCTTATTTTATTCTAACCCATAAATCCTTACTTTTCCTTATTCTTCAAACTTAAAATACCAAATCATAAGGCCTTATTTTTCTTTTTTGGTTAGTATATAACAAATGAAAGAAACCAAAAGGAAGTTTGTGAATTTTATTACATAGGCATGAGTCACAATGAACAGAAGGTGAATTTAAACAATAAATTTTTTAGATGATAGAAGCTTTGCTAAATTAATGTAAAAGGGTGATTGAAATGTTGACTTCAAAGTTGGAATGAAACATGTAGATTAGCAAATGGTTAAGAAGTTTTATTTGTCGATGTGATACTTGTCCACTTATACAGATTGTTTTTACTTTGTCTTTGGATTAAGGATGCACCGAGTTCAAATCCTTTACAAGAAAATGGTAAGGAAAGAATTTGGTTGGGTCGGTCGTGCTAGGCCCGAGCCCAAACTTAGAACAACACATGGGTCGATCGGCCCATTCATCAATGTTGACCTAATTCCTACAGGTATTTACTATATAACCTCATTATCTCACCATGAAAAGGGTACGACGCCACAACCCTAATTTTATATACTTGTTACAATCGAAATCTCTCCAAAAAGACTAACTTGAGCGTCGGAGGGGCCTCCCGGGATTCAACACCCGACGTGCCTTTATTTGTTTTGCAGGTATTCTCTAGCAAAAGCCACACAGAACCATGAATCCAAGCGGTGGCGTCCAGCCCCACCAAAATCAGACCGAACCAAAAGTTTTATTTTTGTCTATAGAATTGAGAGATTGAAATTAGATTTCTTTTAATAGTAGATACGCATGAAATATTATTAAATGAAAACTTCTCATTAGAAGAATCCAAAAAAGAAGAACCAAGATGACTAATTGGAATACAATTACCGTTGCCAATAGTTACATCCCCATAGCCGTTATAATTAGAATGCACAATAGGATTTTGAAGGACTGACGTTAAATGACGAGTGGAACCTAATTGTTGGACATTGAGTTTGAAGGACATTATGTATAGTTTGTGTGTGGTTGCTATGGTTTTGGCTTGAAAAGACAAGTCTTTGCGGTATGTCCAAGTTTATCCCACAATTGACATATCACTTTGGACTGATTTATATTTGGATGCCAAGGATGGTTCAAATTAGATAATTGTTTAGCATAGAGGTTGTTCCTTTGAGTACCATGATTCTGGCGAAATCGTTGACTTGAACTTGTATATAGTTGCTGCTTATAGTGGTAGAATTGCTCTTGAGTGCTTATATTGTTCATTTGCCTTTGTTGTTGCAATTTCAATTTTTTCCTCCTTTCTAAGTTAATTAAAATGTGATTTCAGGTTCAACTTCATAATTTTTCCTTTTTTATGTTAATCCTTGGTCAAAAAGTTTATCATAAGGTAAAAGACAAAAATACCCCCCTACTTGTTGAAATTTTAGAAAAACACCCTATCGCTTGGAATACTTAGAAAAAGTCTCTCTAGTTTTAACTTCTCCAGAAAACGCCCAACAGTTGAAAAAAGGTTGAACAATCTACCCAAAATCGTACCTGACCATTTTACTTACCTACCCGTCAACTCCTAAACTAATGTTTTGCTTTCTCCTAATTTAAGTTCACTCTGTTTAGGAACAATCTTTAAAATTATCCATAGTCAGTGGGTCAGGCAGGCGAAGGAGAAGATGGAAGAGCAAGCAACGGAAATGCAAGCGAAGGAAAAGGGAGAGAGCGCAGATAGTGAAGAAGTAGGTAATACCCCAAATAACTAGAAAAAATTGCTTGAATTTGAACTTTTTTTTCAAAGAATGTTCCAATCCATTGTAAATATCTCCACTGCTCTTGGTATCTGGCATTTGGTTCATTAGCACTCGTTAGGGGTCGACTTCTTCTTTATTGAAGGGCATAATTTTCGTAGACATTTGGAATCAAACACCAAGTAGAATTATTCTCATGTAATTGTTTAAATATCATATTGGTTTGCATTTGTCTTGGTATTTCAGTTTTGCAATGTTGCAATTATATATGTCATGTTTATTTCGCCAAAATCACGGGATCTCCATGTTTATCATACCTTACCAAATGCTAAATTGGTGGCTTTTGAGTTTAATTGACTAGCGTCACATACTCCAATTATTTGTATTCCTGCAACTTAAAGTTGGCAATGATAATGTCATTGTATTATCCTAATGGATTGATTATAGGAATTATTACAAATGAAACGAAATTATGAGATGTTTTTATCTTCATAACCAATCCTAACTCCTATTATTTACAACTTGTCCCAATTCAGATTTTGCACTCATTAGAAGCAAACATTTACCCTTATCAAAGATGTAAAGGTGCCTAGTAAATAAAGGAAGCAAGCCAGAAAAAAGAGGCATCCCAAAAGTTCATAAAGGGATTTATATCATCATAGAGGAAAATCAAAATGAGAGGAAAATGTTGCCACAATTGAATCACAAAAGACAAAAATGCAGTTCCTTTTATGTATTTTCAAAGCCAGCATGGACTTTGAAGCACCATCCCATAGCAAAGTTTTATGGTCTAAACCTACTTGAGTTGCTTGGGGTTATTAAATTGCTTAAGGGTAGACTTTGTAACATCCCGTTACTGTTAACAAGGGTATTTTCGTAATTGGGACAGCTTGATAGGATTGCACTGCATTCATTGAC
>JAOQMR010000211.1:20278486-20290184 GCA_027563865.1 Erythroxylum pelleterianum | reverse complement strand
CACGTACGTCAGTTCATTATGCTAACCTCTACACTGGTATCAACATCTTCTACATCACTCAGGTTCTCAGATTCGGTGTACTGTATTTCTGAATTGCTAGTTTCTCTTCCAGGATTTGCACATTCATGTCCGTTAACAGGAGTTGAGACCAATGAAGGAGAGTTTTTTCTGTGTTGCTCTTCAACATTTTCAACAGTATTCCCAGTATAGGGCTTCACAAAGCTCCCCTTACTGGAGCTGTCATTCTCCCTCTCTGATCCGGGTTGCACATTCAGGTCTATTAGAACACTATCAGACATCACTGTTAGGAATACAATCTAGAACAAAAACCAAATCTATCAATAAATCATTTCCAAATAGATACAAAAAACAATGAGTTCAATTTGTTCAGAATAACAGATGGCAAAGATTTTCCGAAACAACTAAACCAACAAAAATAAACCTTGGAAACGCCAAAAAGAAAAGAGAGCAAAACATTTGCATGATTCTTTGCTGAAAGACACAAACAAATATGAGAAAGCAAGCATTAAAATAATGATGCCTTGACCTATGCAGAAGTTTGACAATCCCTCTCACTGTCATTATAAACTTAAATGGCAAGAGAAACCCATAATGCATCAGATTTGAATGTCGGAAAGAAAGCAGTAACTTATCTTCTGCAAACCTAGAATAGGTTGGAGGAACACTCAGCAAGTAACTAAGTCTTGGGCTCCTACGAGCCAGTAAAACAATATACTCTACATCAAACAAGGTTTTTAGTTGTCCAAAACCCACACGAACACATTCAACAGAAAATCAAGACCCGAATCCCAAACCTCAAGATCTCGCCATTCCAGCTCCTCCAAACCACATTGCCTCACTCAAAATCTAGCACTAGAACTCGTCACTCCACACGCAAACACAAAAAGAAATGCCTTTCGAAGAGAAAAAAGATGAAGAAATCATTACCCAAGCCCACAAATGAGCACAAAAGCGACCGATCCTCCAAGCAGTACAGTGTATGTATTAGATGTAGACAGAGAAAGTAACTGGCAAGCAAGACGACTTGAGTAACAGTCAAAACACACAACACGCCATTTTATGTAGCCGACCAAGGTCGGCAGCAGTAGTAGATCGGGAGGAAAAGAGTTATGTATGGCACGTGATTAACTGGCATGTGTGTTTCCCCTTTTTAGAGTTGAAAATGAAAACCAGAAGATGAGATCTTCGTTGGTTTTGCACCGCGAGAGAAAGAACCGGAAGATGAGAAGATGAGTTTTGATATATACGGAAGTGACGGAGAAATCTCTAGCCGAAAAAGTTATAATTTGAGTTTTTACGAAAAACTCTTAATTTTAGCTTTTCAAAAACGTTGCGACCTAAAAAATTCTAACCGAAAAAGTTATAATTTGGACTTTTCTCAAACTTCTAAATTATAGTTTTTAGAAAAGCTATATTTTAGCTTTTGAGTTTCTGCTTAAAAATTGATTTTGAAGTTTGCAACTAAATACTCTTTTTTTTTTCTTAAAATAACTTTTACTGTATAAAAAGTACTTTTAGAGTCTCTAAAAGTTGAACCAAATAATCTCTTAAATCTGTACTTGAAATATGTTCATTAATAATGGACAACAGTTATATTCTGTTTCTTTCTTCAATAATCTTGTGTTATTAAGTTGTCGTGCTTTTTGGTAGGTTCAATGGGGTTGAATTTCTGCTAAAATTGCGAGGGAAAACTGTAATGCTCGGAAGGACTCAACGGGAGTCTCTGATTTGCATGATTTTAGTAGCAGCACCTCAAACATCCACAAAAATGAGCAGAGGAGATCCTTTCAGATTTATCGTAAGTTGCATAGCACATGTAGCATTATCGGCTTCTTTGTTTTACAATTCTCTTGTATAGGATAGGATTATGAAATGTGAAATTCCCTCCCTCAAAAAAAACAAAAAAAAAAACAGTTTGTGGTGATAAAGCTGTCGTCTTTGGACCAAAGGTCGTTGCGGTCAGTCGTACACCTTCAAGCAAGAAAATAATGCATTTTCCTTAGTCATACAAATTGGAGATAAGTAGCGTTGATGATTGTTACAATCTCTATTAACAAAAAGTACAGCATCATGGTGCCGCCTCAATGATCGAAGTCAGATTGCCATTATTTTCGTTGTTCTGGTGTGATAGTGACGAAAAATCTTTGCATGTGGGTCCAGGAAATTGTTGGCAGTGGGCTGTTTCTACAGGCTAATTAGTGCCACCTGCAATACACTTCCTGATTGCTGGCCCTGGTCCACATTGACGGTACAAAGAACTGCTTATACATATACAAGCAGATATATACTGTGCAAATGTACAGTAATATAATGCCTGCTTAATTTAATTGTAACATTATTTATGGCAACATGTTATATCATTATATAATTTGAACATATAAATAAAAGCCGGGTAATATAAAAATTATTCATAAATTTATAGCGATTTAAATTTGGGAATGTATAATTTATAATACATACTTCCAATATGACTTTGTGTCAACGATGTAAACTTAATAATTGATTTATAAATAAATTATATTTTAATAAAATAATTAAGTTATTATATTCTAATAATAATTAATTATATCAAAATTAAGGATTTTAATATAATTTATAAATTTTGTAATAAGATTATTAATATTAAAAATATAATAAGAAAAGAATTATGATGGAATAAAAAAAGTATATAAAGTTTAAATTTTAAAATGAGGTGGTAAAAATAGTGAGTAAAAGTTTGCAATGGAAAAAAAAGAAATAAAATATGATAATTGATTCTATGCAATTATTAAAAATATATAAGTTAGTGGATTAGTAAAATTGGTTATGTGACTGAAGAAAAAAGAAAATGTTAAATGTGTTGTGATGAAATAAATATTGTATTTAATAAAGGATCAAATTCAAAAAATTACAAACTTTATACTAATTTAAAGCTAAGAGAATAAGCTACAATTTTAGTGCAGAAACCTTGGGCTAATTTGGCTTACATCAATACGGTTTATTCAACAACAACAGAACATGATTTCTGTTCCTGGTAGCATTACAATCTAAGCTAAGACTCAATTACATGCTATTTTGACAATCTTCTTCAGATAATTTGTATCACTATATCTTTAGTTTACTCCAAATCAAAAATTATCTCATTTGGATGTCTATAAAAGAAGTTATGGTCAAAAGAAATAAGGCTATTTAGTTAGCAATTTCTCTCAGGTGTTTCAGACCAAAATCAAGTCACGGTTACTATTGGAGAGCACAGTGACTTAATGTGATAATTAAAAACCATGGTCCAGCATCAAAACTCACAGGCATGAGAGAGAAAAGTCATAGTGTGCATGAGTCACGCCTGGGGAAGAGTCTCTCACGCCTGGCGTGAGAAAAAGTAACGGGTGTGCACTTTCATCAGACCATCCCACATTTCACACTCGATTTCTCTCAATTAATTTCAGATTGTTATGATTTTTGGTGAAAATGTAGAACAATGTATTACGAGTCCAATAGTTCAAATCTCATGTCATTCGTAGGTCGGAGATCAAAGGATGTTGCATCAGCCTTCAACCTTCAAAGTAAAAGCCCTCAAATTTCCACCCTTAACCTCCAAAGTCGCTATCGTGTATTTGCACGATAGCGACTTTCCTTAGTCGCATATCCAACTTAAAACCTTCGTAACTTTTGATCCAAAACTTCAAAAATTTCTAATTTTATATCAATGGAAAGCTAAAAGAAAGATATGCAACTTTCACGAAGACAATTTTATCAAAATATTTCTAGATCAATACAGTTTAATCATGGAAGTTTCAGACCATATTTTTACCCCCTTTTCTCTTTTCTTTCTTTTTTTCCAAACCAATTTTTCTAACTTATCTTCTTTCATTAAATCCGATACTGCAAATTCATTTCTACGCTTTCTGCTCCATTTCCATTAAAATAAAAATATTCGCAACAAAAATCTAAAATCCATGCTTAAACAAAGTCATCAAGAACAGAAGAATAGTCATTCGCGCATTTCACCATTTTGTACACTTTCTTCACTGTCCCTTTCCTATATTTTTATTTTCTACATTCTCTTAAATTTCTTCCTCTAACTATCATTTAAACAAGTTTTCTCATCTCAGAGCATCATCTTGCAACTATTTTTCAACTCTAAATTCATTCTTTTGGCCATCTCTGAAAACACTCACGTATTCACGTATATATATACATTCATGGTGAAGAGTAACGGAGAAAATAATCAATAATTACTAGATAAATAAAAAGTTATAAAACATAACATAAAATTAATTACATGTAATTAATTGACTGAGTAAATTATAATCAATAGATTGATCAATTAATTATTATATATTTAACACATATAAAAAATGATTAATTGATTATTTATAAATTAGTTATTACTCATTAACTCTTTAGTTTATTTAGTTATAATTAGTAATAATTAATATATAATTAAGTAATTGATGTATATAACATAATTTATTTATAAATCAGTTTATTCAGTTATAATTAATCATTAATATATAATTAATCAATTGATGTTTGGGAATAAAATTAATTTATTAATTAATACATATTAATATTTAGTATATGTGTTAGTCATAACCCTGCATTATTAGTTGTTAATTATTATTAACTGTTATATACGAAATTATGATTTATATTTACAAGTTACATATTTTAAATAATTAGTAAAACTACCGTTACTTTCCATATATATATATATATATATTATATCTATATATATAATTAATTAGTTATTTCATTAATTATATAATTAATTAATAATTGCTGTTAATTTGCTATTCACTGTCGGGAGTCTTCAAGCCTCTTTTCTCTGCTTCTCTCGACATCTGCATATCCAGAAGATCATTTTGTCTGAGACTCCTAAAAATTCCCTTCACCGTATCTCACATTGAGGAAGCCCTTCGGTGATGTTATGGTTGTGTTAAATGAGATTTGATTATAAGCTTGATTTTTGAGTTGTGTTTTTTAACAATGTTTTATATATATATATATATAATATTATTATTATTATTACTTTTTAAATTCATCATCGTCGTCGTCGTCGTCGTCGTCGTCGTCATCATCATCGTCGTCATCGTTATCATCATCGTTATATATATATATATAGATATGATAACAAATATATATATTACTAATTAGTATTAATTTATATATTTATGTAAATATTATTTTTGTTATTATATATATGTATATAATATATATATAGATATAATTACAAATATATATATATCACTAATTAGTATTAATTATAATATATTTAACAGCAATCAAAAAATTTATTTTTTAAAATATAATTAATTAATTAACTAATTAGTTAAATTTGTTTTAACTATTGATAATTATAATATAATAAATTGTAATTTACCTAAAATTAATATAATTAATAGATTAATTAATATTTAGTATTCTTGACTAATTAGCCTATATATTTTGTCATTTTTAATTAAGTTTAATTTTTATATAATTAATTTACTAATTACATTATAATTAATAGATTGACTTGAATTTCATTATATATATTTATATATTTATGTATGAATTTAAGGTTAATGAGTTAATTGAAATGAAGTAGAAAAGCAAGAAAATAAAATTTTGAAGTGTTCGATTTTAGAGAATGAAGTTTGGAAATTTCTGGGAATAAATAGTAACAGTGTTGAATTTTCAAGCTGAAACTTTCATGAATTTTTCTGTGTTTATCTAGGCAGATTTTGACAAAATTTTCTTCATGAAAGTTGTTGATATTTCTTTTAGCTTTTCATTGATATAAAGTATGAAAATTTTGAACTTTGGAGTTGAGAGATATGATATTTAGAAGTTTGTGATATTACATGGAATGGGCATTTGGGACAGTTACATTGATTTGAAATTTTGACTCTTATGGAGGCAAAATTTGTTTTTGAGGTCTTGATAGAAGTTGTAGGTTTAGAAGTCTTTGAACATGTTTTACTATTTTGGCCATAACTTTTTCGTCCGACCTCCAAATGACTTGATTTTTGAATCATTGGATTCCTAACACATTCTTCTATATTTCCATAAAAATTTATAGCTTTTGGTATAAATTTGAAAAAGATTAATTGAATCTAAGTAAGGGTATCAGTTGGAAGAGCATGAGCTGGATATTTTACTGAACATGTTTCAGTGTTTTGATGATATCTTGAGCTGTAGGATTCCAAGTAAGATGAATTTTAATTTAGAGTAAACTAAAAATATAGGCCTACAAATTGTCTTAAGGAGTCGAATTTTGATTCTTTCTCTAAGATATTGAATTTCTGGATGGAATTTGTACATAGTACACTGTTTTTGAATACGGATAACTCAATAATGTTTGAGGCATATCTTCCAAATTACTGAACCAAATTGAGTGATTTTGGTGTCAATGGAAAGATAAGACATAAGGGAACACTTTTCTAGAAGAGAATTTGACCAAATTACCTCATTTTCACCTTCTGATTATACATGAACAGTAGACCCAAAAGGGGTGTCTTGGAAAAATCTGAAGTGATTCAATGAAAAATGAATTTTGAATTTAATGATTTTGGTGAGCAAAAGCACGACAGTGACTTTGAAGGTGAAGAGAAATCGGCACCGTCGTGCAAATACACGTTCGTGCATTTGGGATTTTGTCTTTTCTAAATAGTCTTCCTTCTTTTGACCATAAATTCTTCTCTAGATCTCCAAATGACTTGATTCTTCAACCATTGCATTCGTAAGACATTTTTCTACCTCTCCATAAAATTTTATTGCATTCTGAATTGATTTGAGAAAGATTGATTGAATGAAAGTGAGAGAATCTGTTGGAATGGTATGAACTGATGTTGTTTTACTAAACATACTTTGGTGTTTTAATTATACCTGAATCTATAGGATTCCAAATGAGATAATTTTTTATTTGGAGTAAACTAGAGATATAGGTTTACGAATTGTCTCAAGATGTCGAATTATGATTCAGTCTCTAAGATGTTCAATTTACATAGGATTCTAAATGAGATAGTTTTTAATTTGGAGTAAACTAGAGATATAGGTTTACGAATTGTCTCAAGAAGTCGAATTATGATTCAGTCTCTAATATGTTCAATTTCTGGATGGAAGTTGTATATAGTATACTGTTTTGGAATATAAACAACCTAAAAATGTTTGAGGCATATCTTCCAAATGATTGAACCAAATTGAGTGATTTTCATATCAATGGAAAGATAAGACATAGAGGAACATTTTTTTAAAAGAGAGTATGATCAAATTACATCAGTTTCACTTTCTAGTTGAATGTGAATAGTAGACTCGAAAGTGTGACTTGGTAAAAAATTATGAAGTGAGTCAATGAGAAAGGAATGGAAATTTTAATGGTTTTAGTGAGGGATAAACCTAAGTATAAATTATACTTAGGTGAATTTTGAAATGAGAATTATTCTGTATTACTAATGAAATATCATTGTTAATGAAAGTTTTTAAAAGTGGATGAATTCATTTAATACGTTGTGAGAAAGTTATAAACATTTAATCAGTTGAGATAATACAAAAGTATTAACATCTGATATTGTTTAATATTATTTAATGTATATGAATATTGTAAAAATTAAATTTTGGCATTAAATTATGAGCATTAAAATTTTTAATTAACTATTGATAATTGTAATATAATAAATTATAATTTACTGAAAAATCAATATATCTAATATATTCATGAATATTTATTATTATTGACTAATTAGCCCATATATTTTTGATATTTTTAATTAATTTTAATTTTTATATAAATAATTTACTAATTACATTAACAAACCTTGGCAGTTTGATCTTAGAAGGGTAGCACATCAAGTATCACATTATTATTTCTACCATATGTTTAGAAACAGTGGTAATCTATCCATACAATGATATAAATGCATCCTATTTCTAACATCATCTTTACTCCAATTAACTAAATATGACCATTTTCCAAATTTTGCATTTTGTTAAAATGATAAGAGTTAATTGCTCCTGTAATGAGGAAAAAAAAGAATGCAAAGGATAAGCCGATGACTTACAATTCAAAGAAATTACGTGGATTGATTAACAGTTGGGTACGGGATAGAAATAGAGAAAAGGAAGACAGGAAGAGGAAACTGTATTTCCCAAAATATACAAACCAAAGGAAACTCATCCAGATATTTACTTCTATAAAGCAATCTTTTTCTGAAAAAAAAATCACCAAATTATTTATTGCATTCCACAGGGGCCTAGCATACTATTTACTTCCCAACCCAGTAAAATTTTTCGTCACTTTCATCTTCCTGAATGTGTCCCCGAGGCCAAAATCCTCCAGTGATAAAGATTTGGCCTTTTCCCTCTGCAATCTTAAAACTTCTGCTTCCTCCTCTATAGGGGCCTCATCATCACTTGATTGCAGTTGGAAAATAATATACAAACTATATCACCAATTAAATATTATGAAACTTTACAACAATTAACTTGCTATACTAACTAGGGAAAAATCATTTCACCCATGAAAAATGGTTAGTTAACAAAACAGAAAGCAAGTAATTTGATAAGATAAGAGGGAGATTGCCTTAAAAATAAATATGAAGTCCTTACCTGAAAATCATAATTATCAGCATTGTAATATTGGTCCTTTTTCCCAACCCATACAAGGCCCTTTCCCCTCCTTTTTGACATCATCATCAGGTATTTCATCAACTCCACCAAACTTTGCTCGCAGGAATTTTTGCTGCCTAGCAACTGCAAATTACATTTAATAAGTAATAAAAAAACTAAAAACAATCACATATTTTTGTTAACTTAAAGAATCAAATATTTTATCATGAACATGTATAGACATGTATATTCTAACAGATGAAGTAGGGCAATAAAGAAATTCAATCAGGGAAAGCATATCCTACTAAACAACAACAAAACTATGATGCTCGTAAAAGTAATAGCAACCTTGACATGCAATGAGATCCATGAAGCATAACAAATTATTTGTGTTAAAGTTATGAATTAAACTTTTTGAGTTCAACCCTGCTCGCCACTAAGCATAGCCCTGACTCCCACCTTCCCTCTAACAAAGAGATAACAAAAATCAACAAGAAAAAAGAGTAAAAAGAGAAACAACAATGTTGTTATCCAAGTAAATTTTGTGAGTTGTCAGTTTCGCAATTTCAGAAAATTTATGTTTATAGCATTCAATCAAGAAGAACAAATTGTAAAAGAAAGAAAAAGAAAGAAAAAGAACCAACATAATAAGTAAAAAATATAGCATCAAGTTTCTTACTTTTTTTTTGCCATCGCAGTGTCTTGGGCATCATCCTGCTCTTCCTCCTCTTCTTCTTCCTCATCATCACCACCATCACCACCATCAATGTCCTTCAAACAATATTAACAATAATGAGGCATGAACAAACGACAAGCAAGAACACTTGCTGAAATTTCAGAGAACAAAAATGATTTATCATAGTGCCTCATAAATCAAAAAATCAACATCATAAAACTGCATTAACTAAAAGTATTAGAACAACTAAATTAAAGGAGAACACAAAGTGCTAAAATGCAATTTCATCAGATGATTACAGAGAGCCATTCAACACCTCTTCAAGAAAAACTGGATCTTCTTCATTTTCACTTGACTCAGTAGCATCACCACTTATAGTAAGCTGAATTATATTCCTCTGTTTGTGAACTGTAGCCAACCAAATAAAGAAAATAATGAACAAAAAGAAAATGTTCTTTCTTAACTCAAACGCATCAGCCAGTTAAAAAAATTATTTGATACGCATCAATGAATCATTCAAAGAACTATATGACAACAAGTAACTGTTTGACAAGTTCAACAATTAGCACAATGCCACCAGAATGCCCACGAAGGTGTCAATACGGAAAGAATGTCCTCTGACAGTTTCACACTAAGCTTTTGAGCCACATCTACCAGCTACTAACATATAAAAAAGATATGAAAAATTATAAAATGCAGATGATGGAGTAATTATCCTCGAGTTGCAAACTTGTTTACAAACACTCAAAACCAAAGCTTTAAATCATACCAATCCTGTTCCAACCAACCGTTTCAAAGCTACTGTGTAAGCATCAACAACGCTTTCCAGGTAATAACTTGAGTTCCTAAGTTCCTACATACCATGCCAATACAGTTAAACCAGTAAAGCAATGCTGAATATACCCAAGAATACAACATCAGTAAACAAGTGTACTGACATCTAAGTCCTTATGTGGTAGATATGTAATGCTTCTAGCTAATACTTTAAGAACTGGAATGGCCTCGCAAGGATATGAACAACAAAAAGATGCCATTGATGATATAAGCTCGTGTGAAAATAAAGATGCTGATAAATCTGAAAAAGGTACTAGAATAATTGAAAATTTAAGAAAGGGTCGCAGGAATTCTTAGCGATCAGATAATGTTAAACACAATGCAAAATGAACTTCCAACTTCAGAAGTACCTAAGATAGTCCCGCTTTATTGTAACCATTGCTCAATTCACTTGTATTCTTCACCTGTGGAGCCGTAAAATATTGTTTAGTTGTAAATTAAATTATATTTGCAGAAATAGGAAGTGTGGAACATATTTTTCCCATTAACTTGACCACCTTCTCGCAGGCAATTGCTATCTGCAATCAAAAGCACAACAGAAAATATTAATTACGTGATATCACAAAGTAGTTACTAAGTACTTCTTGAACTGTCAGTTCGGGAATCACCTGTTCGAAAAGGGTTATTGTCCAAGAATCCCATGATTCATCTCCGATTTCCCTGAATGAAGGAAAAGAAATTATATGATTCTCTTAAGATGGAAATAAAAACATGTATTATTCATATTGCTATGGATATAACCATCTTCAAGGTGGCTTGTTTGTGGAGATAGCTACTTCGTTAACATTTGGTTGGCAACTTGGCATAAAAATAACCAAGCCAAATTCCTTATTCTCTCTTCCTCAGTCATAGATTTGCTCTTAAATCTTTAAGTGAAACCGGATGGTGCTCGAGCCTGTTCATTGAAGTTTTAGGCAAAACAATTTCCAACTAGGTCCAATTGTGTACGAGGGTTATCACATAATTCCTAACAACTTTTACTTCGTTAGCAAACAAGCACTACACAATCCATAGCTGATAAAGTCGAAAGGTAATGTGATATAGTGTTTCCTGTACTAGCTACTGCATCAATCAATCTGGATGCTTTTCATGTTTAAGGCGCCATCATAAAAGCTTCAAATCAAGCACAACAAATGTAATTTAAACACAATCCATATCTAATAAAGTCGAAAGGTAATGTGATATAATGTTTACTGTACTAGCTACTGCATCAATCAATCTGGATGCTTTTCATGTTTAAGGTGCCATCATAAAAGCTTCAAATCAAGCACAACAAATGTAATTTAAATTACAGCCAAAAACTCAACACCAACAAGGTGTGCTCAAAATATCAAATAAACGGAAAGCCAAAAATATGGGAAAAGGACACGAGGAAACGAAAATAGAACAAAAAGGGAACTATAGAAGTTTTTAAAGCCAAAAAGATGAGTACCGTGAAATTAGTAACAAACAACGTCCTGTAGGCAATCGTAGAAATGAGCAATGTTAATCTTCTGTTTACCAAAGTAAATTGCATCCGAACCTCCACCTTGTTCTCCTTGGGCTGCCATCTCTATCAACATATAGAGCTTTTTGATAGGCATCTGTTGGAGAGGAACA
>JAOQMR010000211.1:20268105-20278386 GCA_027563865.1 Erythroxylum pelleterianum | reverse complement strand
TGTATAACTCATTACAGTTAACATAATGAACCCAAATTTACCAGCCACATCTGAAACAGAACTGATAAATCTACACTGAAAGTTGTTCATTGCAAATATAAACCCAGGTTCAGAGCAAAATGATAATTTCCAAGGATGGGAAAAACTGAATAAGAATTATACTGTATGAAACAAACCCTACCGGGATGTGGACCAAAGAAGTCAGAGGGACACCACCTTCCATCCTCCATATTCGTGTTGAACCATCAATGCATGTTGACGCTAGGAATTCTGAATCTAGACTGGAACATCAACAAAAAAAACTCAAGAGTTTAGCATAAAAATTGATCCCCTTCGCATTTTTATTCAGTCAACTCAAAAATAGGAAGGAAGAAGTAGATCTAAACAGTTCAATAAAATCCAAACTTTAGTTCCATATGAAGGAATACTCTAAAGATCATATTACTCTACCACATTCTTCCATCAAACTATCAGCCATCAATAATTGCGAAGAGCAGCAAATTTTATTGGCAGTTGAACATAATTTATCACAGGAGCTTATTGCATTCGATAGCATTTCATAAGGAGACTATAAATAATTCAAAGACAATTCCAAGAAGTGTCAACAACATTATGTGCATGCATTGACTTTCACTCAAATCAAACTTCATAATGAACCCAGATCAAAGAGGCAGAGAAAACAGAACATACCAGCAATTCTGTACCAAGAATTGTTACGAGAAAAAAAAAAGAAAAAGGAAACATACCAGAGTTAACTCTCCCAACATGGTGTGACTGAGCAACAGAACCTTCTTTCACTAAATCCTTCTTAGGCACCTCTTTAACAACTCCACCACTACCACTACCCTCCTTGTTTGATGATCCATATCTACAGAAATAGCACAAAAATCAGAAGGGAGACAGCAACTAAAGCATTCTCTGGGTAATGACGTTCTTTGCTTAAAAGGTATATGACAAACTTAAAATTGTAATATATAAAAAACCTTCCAGAAGTTTGACAACAAAACTTTTGAAAAAAATATAAACATGTGAAAGTTGATCCCTAGAATAGCAAAATTACCACAAGCACTGATGGTACAAACCTGATGTACAAAGCAAAACTATTGTGAATGTTTGAATGGAATAACAAAAGTGATAGTTTTAATCAAGAATGGAACAATCACATATATTGAAATTTTGACCTTAAGAGGTGTTGGATTTTCTGGGCATGGTCTGAAAATGTGTTCTCTAAGAACAAAATTTTGAAGCCTCCACACATAAGCCTGTGCAGTATCCACATAACATGTAACCACATTGCACCAATCACGTTCCCTGATTTCAGCTGGTATTTGAGGAGTAAAATCCAGTCACGTTCCCTGATGTTAGCTGGTATTTGAGGAGTAAAATAAGAAAAATGATGGCCCCAAAAAATATGTTATTGCATGACTCGAATAGGAGGCTAGGATATCAAACAATTATTATATGTGTGACTTAAGTTATCAAAGTGTAGATAACAAATGACCATAGTTCAATTACTTCATGTTTTCATCATTATTCTTATATGGGAAGAATCAATTGTTTTAGAACATGGAAAAGATATTAAAGATAGATCATAACACAATCAAAAGCAATAACAGGCTTCAATTTCAACTCATCCTCCTGCAAATCAAACAAAAAACAATCTGAAGCAGATTCGTACACCAAAATGTCAAGTATCCTAGAAGGAATCTTAGGAATTATGATGGACACGTTTTTGTACGAGTACCATTATGGAGCATGCATACACCAAGATTCTCATTATATTGATTAGTAAATGTTAATCAGGCATTAAAAACCAGGTCAATATTTAAAATAAATCATCGACACAAGTATAGAATCTAAGGGCATGAACAATTTATAAATGGTAAGGAATGATATAATTTTCATAAAACTTTGTCTGAATGAAGTTAAACGAGACCATGAATCATTCCATTGCACTAAATCGAGGAAAGGGCCAGCCTCTGACCCCCAATCATACCTTCATTTTCAGTTTCTTGGCTCGTTTGGACACATGACGCTGGGAAAGTTCCCTACTTTGCTGTTCCTGATTTTATTTCTAAGGGGAAAAAGCGTCAACAAAAGAAAACATCTACATATACAATTGAGCCAACACAAATAGACTTGTAGAAGGTACAGATAAAAACACACAACACAGAAGCACGATTGATACCAAGAAGTGTAAACAACAGTAGATGAACTTGCAACTGACTAGTTACATAGGCTCATTTCAGTTTAACAAATCAAACAATGACAGAAATAATCTCCAAGATGCGGCCTTTTCACTTGTTGGGCAATGGTTATTGATGGATAGAGGATTGCAGGTTGATAACAGAATTGTTGGAAGAATAGTAAAGGAATGAAGCCTTAACAAAAAGCACGTTTAAAAGATTAGTAAATAAGATATGAAATTTCCATTGGCCATCCTAACTTTCAGAATTGCAAAATAGTAAAATTTGTCAAACCTGGATGATAGAGAACAGGAGAAACACACGATCCTGACCAGCAAAAAGAATGTGTCTTCCATTTGCATAGAACCTAAAATAGATAGAGAGAATGTGTCTTCCATTTGCATAGAACCTAAAATAGATAGAGAGAATTTAGAATTGCATACGCTCATCATAATATGCATAAAATTTCCACAGCAGGTGTCTTTTGATTAAGTTAGAACAGTGGGACTACTGTACAAGGCAAGCATGACCTACAAAAAGTGATTCATAAGGTTTTCACAGTTTTTCTTTACATCAGTTATGAAATAAATCTATGCACATGGATATAATTACAAAACAGAGAATCCTTGGAATCTTAATAGTGAAAGAAAAGACAGAACCTCAATAAATAAAGATTTTTTAATATAGATCTCAAAATCCATGATCAACAGATGCAAAGGGATAGTACCTTATGCAAAGTGGAGCAACACTGTGACCACTTCGAAATCGTAAAAGACGAGGATCTCCATCATCTGTATTGAAAATCCACATCTAAAAGAAAGAAGGGCAAAGAAAGAAAAGTGAGATGAATAACTAATGATGGGAAAGACTGAAGCACTGGACATGAATTCCAATGAATTATATGTATAACACATATAAAAGAAACAACATCAATCAATTGTGTGCTTTCGATTTATCTAGTAATAATAACAGGTCATTGCTGAAGAGACTTAGCATGTATTAAATAACTTTCTAATCAAGTTAAAAATGACAAAAAGGAAAAAGTGTAGTACGAATTTCTCTTACTTTAATTGAGTTGTCAGCTGATGCTCTCATTAGCACAGGGTCGTTAGCAAAGAAGTGCAAAGAAATTATTGAACTATCATGGGCCTCTTTAATAACTGATTGAAGCCTTCTTTTCTCAAGATTCCAAATGCTTATGATGCCAGAGGAACCTCCAGATGCTAGAAGTGGCTGCCCATCTAAAAGGGAAGAAATTAAATGTAAAAGCAATTTTTTGGAAGCCCTTCTAATAAGAATCAAGAATAATAGAACAAAGACATCAACAAACAAGATCTAATAATTAAAAAAATCCAATAAATAGGAGAAGATGAATAATAGTCGAGCCTATGAACAACTATATACCTATACTGAAAGACAAGGCAGTAACAGCTCCTCGAGTAGAATGAGCAAAGGTAACTACCTCTTCATCATAGCGAATATTATGTACGTGAATTTTTCCATCAACACATCCAATGACAACAACCTTTTCAGCCATGTCCATGATTTGATGCCAACACCATACACATATCTGCAATGAGGACAAGCAACTCAAAAAATTGCATCCACAATATTCGCCACCTTACAGCATTAATGTTTGAAACATAGAAATCAGGAAGTGGAAGGCATTTTACCAAATGAGTCTGCCTTATTGGCTCCTAGCAACATCTTAATCTCCTAATACTTTTGATTTTTTCTAATTGTCAACAAGATAGTCAAAGGTAGTTGATCGGAAGTAATTTCTCACGTTTATTCTTGTGAACAAGATTCCGAAGCCAGCGACCAATGTCACTGGAAAGTAAGGATTCATGGGAGATGCCTATGTTTGTGTCACAAACAATGATCAAGATACAATGTAGAACTGATGGCTGGCTGAAACGTAAAAGGCATGCCATTGTCTTTTATGTATAGACAAGGAAGTGCACAGAGTTATACAGACACACACACTCACACCAAAAATGCACAGGACTAACTGCAATACAATAGCTTCTCTCAAATAAGTCCCCAGATGTAAGCCACTATCATATTTGCTAACATTTAATTTCCATCAAAGATAATTACATCAAAGAACATTTCTATTCTAGGGAATCAATGCCACAAACCCCGTAACCACATTTGCAAGGCTTGAGATGTTGATCAGTTAAATCCATCTCTTCTGCGCAGAGTGGGCAGGTCTTTTCTCCTTCGTCAATCATGGTTGCCTTAAAATACGTCACGACAGCTACATCGCAGATCAAGATTAGTAATTAAAAATAACCATTAAAATAGAAAAAGATTCAAATCAGTTGCATGCAAGAAAAAGTAAATCGAAAAAAGAAAACAGATCAAAAAGAAAAAGAAAAGGGTTTATATCAGATCTAAAGCAACAGGAATACGGAGCAGAAAAAATTAAGGATTTTGTAAATAAGACGAATATTGTGAGGTCTGTGACGGTCGAGCAAAAAAAAATATTAGGAGGCTGTAGAAGAGACTTACATCTTAGAGATCGAGAAATCAAGGACCCACATTGAGAGAGAGAGAGAAGGTCTGAGACGATGGGGTTGAAGGAAGCGCAGCTCTTAGATACAGAGAAAGAGAGAGAAGAAGCCAAACCCACAAAGAGTGGTTTTAAAGGACGGTTAATGTAACCGTCGGTCGACGACGCCGTCTAGGGTTCAATCAGTCACGCAATCAGAACCAAAAGCCCAAGAAAACCACCAAAAACTAAACATAAACACGAAAACACAAACCTTTGATCGTTTGAAGTAGTTCAATGGAGGAGAACTTGGGGACGAGGAAGAGCAGAGAGGACGCTTGTTGGAGCCGCAGGAGGAATAAAAAACAGAAACAAAACCTTGCTTTGGATGGTTGGTTGGCTGGCTAAATATACACCGTTAGATTAAATGGACGAGTGGGATGGACTGCGTGGTCGTCCATCCCAACTCGTCCTTAGTAGTATACTTAATGAGAACCATAAAATCAAAATTTTCAATTGAAGTTAAATTTAAACAAAATTAAGGACGGAGTCTTGGCCCGGCTCGACATTGGTTTAGGTTGGTCGAGCCATTAGCCAAAAAACGATGTCGTTTTATCAATTTTTTTAAAAGAAAAATGTAAACGGACCAGGTCACGGGCCGCCTAACTTGTGAATCGGGCAAACTCGATCTCAATGTTTTACGCTATTAAACAAATCTTTTACCTCATTATTCGTTTTTTCAAAAATTTTAAAAGAAAAATGTAAATGGACCAAGCCACGGGCATTAAACCTGTGAATCTAGTAAACTCGATCTCAATGTTTTACGCTATTAAACAAATCTTTTAACTCGTTATTCTTTTTTTAGTTACCCTTAAGTAATATAATTATTAATATTAATAAGAAAACCATTAAACAAAATGTACATGATTTTTTTTTGTGTGGGGATCATTCTAGTTCCATTATTGTAATTAAACTTACCGTTTAACTAATCTAAAAGCGTAAAGAAGTCCTCTAATTTCTGAATGATATTTATAATGTGAAATTTTCATTTGAATATTGATTACACTGAATTTTTGCTAAATGCTTTAAAAACCAAAACATACTTTTTATTGATACTACCTAATTTACCAACTAATTCTAACTAATTTATTTACCAAATCTATATGTAGATGAATTATCTCATTTTTTCAGATTAGAAAACAAAAGTTTGGAATAACCATCCTTTAAAATGATCTAAATAGTCTATGACAGGTAAAAATTGTTTCTTTGTGATCAGAAGGTCACAAGTTCAAATCACAGAAATAGCCTATTTGAAAAATATATAAAAAAAACGTTGCGTGTATCGATAACTCTCCCCAAACTCTCTTAAAACGAGAAGTCTTGTGTAACACACACATATCCCCTTGAAGGATATATGAATGCCATACAAAACAGTACAAGCAAATCAAGGCATACGAACTTCCAGTAATCAATTCAGGAAAACATACATTAAATTACATAGTACTTAACACAAACTCGCTGAAAAATCCAAACTAAACTGAATATCGTTGTTACAAACTTACATGCAAATTCACATATACATATCAGATACAAGCCCAAAAGTCAAACAAAAAAATTACATTATTTTCACAACAACACTCAGACTCTATTGGTCATTGCGGTTGTCTTGTCCTAGTCTTTATAAACATCGCTCAGAACCTACATAGGGCAAATCCACCGTGCTAAGCATATAGCTTAGTGAGTAATAACTAACTTATGCATAATTTGACAATTAATCATACTGAATGAAGTTATATCATAAGCAGATATTTACATTACAAAACAGTTGCATAGTTAACAGAACTGAGTATTAAAGAAGACACAATCCCTTCAGTTCAAAACATCATTTTGTTTATTTCAAAATCCAACATATATCAAACTACACAATCACATGACTGCTAATCCGTCAACAGAAGTGGGAAACGAAACTTATACAGAAGATACCATAATTGGTATCATATCACAGAAGAGACTTACATCTCAATAACAGAAGACACCAAAGTGTCAATAACAGAAGGCACCAAAGTGTCAGACACTGAAGTGTCACAAAAACAGTTGCAGACCCTTCTAGGCATGCCTATTTACTCATAACTAGGACTCAACAGTTTTAAAACAAAATAAGGTCATTTCAGACATTTAATGTGCAAAGCAAGTAGTCAGTCACATTCACATGCAAGTAGCACTTCCAATGATATATACATGCATCAAACGCCTCGGACAATTATTGTCCGAAATTCAGAACACAATCAGCATAAATCAACTTCAACAAGCAGAACAAAGTAAGGTGTGATCATCTAAGATTACTTACAATCGCTCCCTTTCATTTATTTGCCTTGAAGTCTCGGCAATATCTAGAATAGGTCGCTCTAAGGGTTCCTCTAAAACATTCAATACAAACATATATTACTATTGTGCACAATTATGAATTCAATTATGAATATTCATGTATACTGAATATGTATGATGCATGCTCATGTCAAAAATCCAGATTTCTTATCCTTAATCTTATCGTATTATCATTCATGCGAAATTATACTCAATCCCTCAATTCAGATTTATTTCACAATCTACCTTCGGGTCCACTTTGCTCAATTATTCTCATCAGGAAGGTGAGGTAATTAGGTAATACTTCCTTCTAGAAAGTTATCCCTCTTTGTCTTAGGTTTCCATTGATACCAAGTTCATCCAATTTGGTTTAGTATTCAATGAGTTATACTTAAAATACCACAGACTGTGTATATTTGAAATTTTTGGCTAATGAATGATCATGCCTCCAAGTTATACACCCCATAACTCTCAATTCTGACATCCAAAAATTACAAACTTTATACCATTTAAAGCTAAGAGAATAAACTTCAACTTTGGTGAAGACACCTCAGTCTAATTCGGCCTACATCAATACAGTTTATTCAAAAACCACAGGATATGATTTCTGTCCCTGATAGTGCTACAACCTAAGCCAAGATTCAATTTTATGCAAAATTTGAAAATTTTAGAGACAGAATTAAAATTCAACTTCTTCAAGAAAGTTGTAGAAATATGTCTCTAGTTTAATCTGAATTAAGAACCAACTCATTTGGAGATCCACAGTTCGAGTTATAATTGAAATACCAAAGCAAGTTCAGTGAAAACACTTCATTTATCAAAATCCAACATACTTCATCATTTTCTTCTAGCTTTTCCCCAAAACAGGCTTTCTGGTCAATGTTACACAGTCAGTTTGACAATGAAAATGAAGGATTTAGGCCAAACATTCTTCTAAACATTTGTTCATTTATGTCTTAAGTTTCTACTGACACCAATGTTATGCAATTTGGTTCAGTATTTTGAAAATTATCCCCAAATTATTACAAACTGTTCACAAATAGTGACAGATTACAAATACTCAACTTTAAGCCAACTTTTGACACAATTAGTGACAGAAATCAAATTCTACGCCTTTATAAAAGTTCTAGATATAAGTTTCTAGTTTACTCCAAATTTAAATTCATCTAATTTAGATACCTACAAGGCAAGATATGGCTAAAATACCGAAACCTGTCCAGTAGAACTACTCATCCGAACCAGTTTCTAGCATGTATCAAACCTCAATTCTTTTCCATTTCAGTACACAATCGATCCATATCAAACATCAAACAACACATGCTATCACAGGATACCAAGTTTATAATTCCCTTACCTTACTAAACTTCAATTGCAACTCCAAGAATCCAACTAAACCAAGCTTCCAAACATCCAGCACATACCTAAGTTTAAGGTGTAACTTTCAATACCAACTAAATAATATTACATAAAGTTACATGACCTACTTCTTGATTAAATAACTTACAAAGATGATGATCCAAGCTTCAACAAAGATCCAAAAGTTAGAGAGGACATGGGAAGTTTCGTGGAGAGAAGAAAGCAAAGTGAATAAAAAGAGCAAAACAGAAAAGTTTCCAGCAGAAACTTACTTAATCACCACCTAGGTGTCACTAACTCCATAAGGCATGTGTCTTATTACATGTGTCACATATGTCCTGCATTTAAGATACCATTTGTCATACTTCCATTAAAACATGTTTCACTTAATGCATGCTGCCAAATGCCACAATTTTATTAGGTCACTTGTCACTTTATTAATTATGCCATTTGTCAATGTATCAACTATGCTAAATGTCACTAACTCATAGACTTAATCATTGAAATTTTCATATACCAATTTATCTTGCCACTTGAAAGTTTTCCTAATATAATATGGATTTAAATACCTCAGTTCCCTAATGGTATCAATTAATTCCAATTTATTCACTATAATCCATTTGATCAAAAATTCAAGTCATAAGTCTTTCATATTCTAATTATAGCAAAGTTCTAACTCCTACAACACATGTACTTTCATAAACATGTATTATTTCAGCTAGGGTATATTTTGAAGCCTTACATCTTATCCATTAGATATATTGACATTTTTAAGTAGTCTATATGTAGCGCCCCCTTACCGTAGGGTACACACCGGAACACCCGGAGGTCATTCCAGTACATAACCTACGATAAGGGCGACCTACGTTCGAACACTACATTCACATTAAATGGCATCATATCATTAATCACTTGTAAAGCATCATAAAAAGATCACAATAAATTAAAATCAATTTTTTCCTCATTGCATTCCACAAAAATTGAAGTCTACATTGTGTCTTTCACATTTAGCCCATGTACATCATCAAAACCTAAGACAAAAATATCTGGTGGTACTGCCTGGGACAATCTTCCACCACTGGTAAGCAGGGCCCTGCAGTAATGATACTGCATAGTCGAACCTCTTGTCAGGCTCACAGTTAGGGATGGCAATTGTACCCGAACTTGATGGGTACCCGATAAAATTACCCGAACGAGGCGGGTATGGGGAGCAAATTTTTACCCGTGGGGCGGGTATGGGGGTGAATAGAAATACCCGTCGGGTATCGGGGCGGGTATGGGGATACCACCCCCATACCTGTTTACCCGTTTACCATTATATATATATATACACAATCCCTAATTCAATTCTTCTTATTTCTTCATTCCCCATCAACGCCGTGTCCGTCAGCTACTCAGCCATCATTCTCAGAGCCGACTGCCGACCCTCTTTCTCAACCCTATTCTCGTTTTCTTCCAGCAACAGCAGATTGCCGACCCTCTTCTCCTCTTCTCCCAGCAACAGCTGACTATCGACCCTCTTCTCCTCTTCTCTGACGCCGACCCTCTTCTCCTCTTCTCTGACGTCGACCCTCTTCTCCTCGTCGTTCGTTCATCCGCGAGGTAAGTACTTTGGCCGAGTGTTCTGTTTTGGGTTTTATTTCTACTTTGAATGTTGTTGTCAAATTGTTGGACCCCAAACTTTTGGTGAAAATTAAACGAGAAAGAAATTGGTGAGAAAATTATGAATTTAAGAAAAATTTATGAGAAAAGAATTGTTAAATTTTGAGGACTTTGACATTTGAGTGAACTTATATGGATTATGAGAAGAAAGTGGATGAGTTGATTGAAATGAAGTTAAATAGAAAGAATTAAAAAGAAAAAGTGTGAAAATTTGAAGAA
>JAOQMR010000211.1:20175694-20193347 GCA_027563865.1 Erythroxylum pelleterianum | reverse complement strand
TATGGAATGGAAGGAAACCTAACATATCCTACTTCCATCCATTTGGTTGTAAGTGCTCTATATTGAATACAAAGGAAGTGTTGGACAAATTCGATTCCAAGACCTATTTAGGAATTTTTCTAGGCTATTCATTGTCATCGAAGGCTTTTAGTTTACAACCTTACCTCTAAGACTGTTGAGGAGACTATTCATGTTAAGTTTGATGATAGTTCCCAACCAAGTAAGGGAGATGATTCGGATAGTGAAACCCCTTCAATACCTTTAGTTGAAATTGAAGAAGCTCTATCATCAGATACTCAGTTGGACAAGATTGAAGATATTCCTGAAACTTTTAAGTTGAAAAGAGATTGGAGATATAAGAGTTCTCATCTAGAAGAGCTAATCATAGGAGAGACCTTAGAAGGAGTGTGAACAAGGTCCAAATTCAGAAGAGAAGCCAATATAGCATTTGTTTCTGAAGTAGAGCCTAAGAAAATTGATGAAGCATGGATTTTAGCTATATAAGAGGAGCTGAACCAATTTACTAGGAATAAAGTTTGGTCCTTGGTTCCTAATCCCTCGAAGAAATCCATCATAGGAACTAGATAGGTATTCAAGAATAAACTAGACGAATCAGGTAGAGTCAGTCGAAATAAAGCTAGATTAGTAGCACAAGGCTATAATCAACAAGAAGGAATAGACTATAATGAGACATATGCTCCAGTAGCAAGACTAGAAGCCATTAGGATTTTACTTGCATAAGTTTTCTGCCATAATATAAAGCCTTTTCAAATGGATGTGGAAAGTGCATTTCTGAATGGCTTTATAGACGAAGAAGGTTATGTGAAGCAACCTCCGGGTTTTGAGGATGTCAAGTATCTGGATCATGTCTATAGAATTCATAAGGCTTTGTATGGCTTGAAACAAGCTCCTAGAGCTTGGTATGATCGTCTAAGTACCTTTCTTATTAAGAGTGGGTTTAGTAGAGGTCAGGTAGATAAGACACTCTTTAGGAAGAACATTAAGAATGATTTTATTGTAGTACAAATTTATGTTGACGACATTATTTTCAGTGCAACTTCAAAAAGTTTATGCATGTGTTTTGAAAACTTTATGATAAATGAGTTTGAAATGAGTATGATGGGCGAGTTAAAGTTCTTTCTTGGCTTGCAAGTTAAGCAAACCGAAGAAAAGATCTTTATCCATCAGTAGAAGTATGTGAAAGAATTGTTGTCTAAATTTGATATGGTGAAGGTAAAACCAATGAATACTCCGATGCATCCTTCAAACCTTTTGTCTAAGGACGAAACTAGCAAGAAGGTGGATTAAACCCTGTATAGAGAGATGATTGGTTCCTTACTTTATCTTACAGCAAGCAGACCTGACATTCTGTTTAGTGTTTGTTTGTGTGCAAGGTTTCAGGCTGATCCTAAAGAGTCTCATTACATTGCTGCTAAAAGAATTATGAGATATCTCGCAGGTACCACTGATCTTTGCTTAATGTATGAGAAAGGTAGAGATTTCAGGTTGATTGGATATTGTGATGCGGACTATGCCGGAGATAGGATTGATAGGAAGAGTACGAGTGGAGGATGTCATTTTCTTGGTCCGAACCTAGTTTCCTGGTCAAGAAAGAGGCAAAGTTCAATCGCACTATCAACTGCTGAAGCCAAGTATATGTCTGCCGCAAGCTACTGTTCACAAACATTGTGGATCAAGTACCAGCTAGAAGATTACTCAGTACGAGAGGAAGAGATCCCGATTCTTTGTGACAATACGAGTGCCATCAACTTGTTGAAGAACTCAATTCAACATTCAAGGGTAAAGCATATCGAAGTCAGACACCACTTCTTACGAGACTACGTTCAAAGAAAGACCGTGAGTCTTTAGTTTGTTGAGACGGTTATCAATGGGCGGACATCTTCACCAAACCATTAAGTGAAGAATGGTTCAAGGAAATCAGACGGAACTTCAACATGGTTATGTTATGTGACCAACCGTCTGACACGTCACAACCTAGTTAAAAGGTCGTAGGAGTTAACGGCGTTAGTAACAGTGAGTTACAGCTGGTAACTTCTGTCACAAGTAAATTTTGGAGGGAAAAATTCTCATAGCCTTGAGAACATTACCTATTCTAGAACACTCTTGAATATCGACCTCTGAAGAATTCTCAACAAAAGATCTCACTACTCAGCTCTCACAACCTCAGTAACCGACACTATCTTTGCAGAAGATATATGTGCATTCAGTCTTCTACCAATCAAAGAAGCAAATAGAGCAATCGATGATTTACGGAAGACTTGTAGATTTTGAGTCTTTGAAGAAGGAAAACATGGACATTGAACCAAAGATTATCGCAGCCGGGTGGAGAAAATTATTCCAAGTTAAAGAAACCGTGTTTCAGAATGAAGTTTACGATTTCTGGAAGAATATGACAATGGTAGACAATACTATTGTATCGACAGTAGATAAACTGTCTATTATAGTCATAATAAAGCTGATCGAGAAGGTCACAGAGTGTCCATCTGCTGGAGAAAAGCTCACAAACAAAGCAAGACGAATGACGCAGGCTAACGTGAAGGAAAATGAAATTAATCGACAGTTGTATGAAAACAATGATCCTAAGGAGAAGAAGCATCCAGTCTTGTGCCAAAGGCGAGAGTCTTATATTCGATTCTGTGCCACTGTATTCTACCAAGAGCAAGATCAAGGCATCTGGTGACAACCTTAGATGAACAGTGCCTATTCCACCTACTTAATCGACAACCTGTTGATTTACCATTCCTTATTTTCCATTATATGGTCAAGACGAAGAAGGAATTGAATATTCAACCATATGGGATGTTGTTGACGAGGATATTCAGAGATTCTGGAGTTCTTCTAGACAGAGGAATCAAAAGAAAGATGACTATCAAAAGCTTTATCAATTTCGCGACCATTGGAAAAATAGGTCTGAAGAATCTGGACAAAGATGAAGGAGATTCTAAGAAAATAGTAAGAACTGAGGGGGAGCGTGCCAAGAAGGGAACTCCCACGAGAAGATTAAAATCTCAAATCAGTGAGAAAATGCCCATGATGGAAGGAGTGAAATCATCAGATGAATCGGTAAATCAGAAAATAATTTCTCACAGAGAAGGAAGCCAGGTGTGGTATATAGAGAAGATATCCTTAAAGAGAAAGGGGGAAACACTTCTAGCAGATATACCAAAGCAAGCAAAAAGGTCACCCAGAGTTCGAACATTACGTCAGTAAGAGGAGAAGAAATCTAAAGAGCTGAACCATAGAGAAGACTCTGAGACTAAAGCACCTCAGGCTACCAGATCTTTAATCTCAATCCTGAGAGAAGATTTAGCTAAAACAGCTAAAGAGACTGAGATCAGAAGGAAATTGGAGTTTGAGAAGAAGAGACCACAATCTTAGCAGACTCCAAGACTGATTGAAGGAGAGAAAAAGCAGAAAGTCAGTCAGATGAAGAGCACTCCCATTACTGTTCCGAAGAAGAAGACAGTAGAACACAGCCATGTACAGGTCAATACCTCTCAATCTTTGCAAAAAGAGGATTGAGAATCAAGGTTATTGAAGAAGTTCAACCTGTCAGGAGTGGCACTTCGTTAATAATCAAAGATTTCCCAAAAAGGTCAGTAAAGGCACAATTTCAACCAATTCTGGTAAATAGTAGTACAATGCATCTGTTGAATGACGATGAGAAGATTATGTATGGGTTTCTGAAAGATGAAGGAACGAAACCTTACCCTACACAGATGTCAAGACAAAAGTATATTATTCTACCAATCACCAAGAAAACTGTGATCAAGGTTGTGCCCGACTTCCAACCAAGACCTTACATTGAAAGCAATGTTGATAAAGGGAAGGAGAAACTATACCCAGAGGGGTCATCAAATGATCTTACACAGGATCAGATAGAAGAGGAAGTGTGGCACATAGATGAAGTATGCTTTGCAACACAGTCGAAGGAACTTTTATTTCCGACCACATTTCAGTTGACCCAGGAAGTAGTTGTAGTCGATCTACCACACATGAACCTTGTCTGGTAGTTGGGAAACTTACAAAAGGGAAGCCTAAATGTATTAAGATTGGAGATATTAGTTACTTAACCGAGACCCTTGTGTTGCTGATTATGTACATTAGGCCACTATGTCCTATATCTTCAATTGGAAGTATACTACATCTGCTTGGAAGACGAGTCCCGTGACTACCTACCCCTGACAATCTAAATCTCCCATAATCGAACCTACTTGTTCAACCTCCTACCTTTGTTATAAGTGAAGCACTGGTTCCATCTTTAGATGCATACACGACCACTATTGCCTGTGAAGAAAAACAACAGAAGAATGATAGTCAACCTACTTCATTGAATGACTTAAGAGAGGAAATTGGTCATATACGGCAAGATCTCAAGTCACTCAGCACAGAAATGATGCAAATGAAGGGAATGATGTCAGAAATCTTAAAGTATCTACGGTCGTAAGTCATTTTTGATTAATAACAAATAGGGGGAGAAGAGACAAGAAAAAGAAGAAGGAATTCTTTAATAAGGGGAGAAAGAAGGGAGAAGAGAAAGAAAAAGATGAAGAAATCCAAGACGAAGAAGAGTAGTAAAAGGAATTATGTTTCTAGTGTATATTTTGTTTTTAGTGTACAAAATTCTAAAATACTTGCTTACTAATATTTGTCATCATAAAAAAGGGGGAGATTGTTAAGTCAAAATGACTTTACGTAAATGATTTTGATGAAGAACAAATAATAATGAAAGAAGAAAGTAAGACGAAAGTAGAAGCATATGAGACGGAAGCATAAACACAAATCAGACGATGAAAAGCAGACGGAAGTGCAAAATCAAAAGCAGACGGAAGCGCAAAACCAAAAGTAGACCAAAGCGCAAAAACTAAAAGCAGACAGAAGCGCAAAACCAAAAATAGACGGAAGTTCAAACAAAGAAATCGGACGGAAAGAAGTGAGACAGAAGAACCGATACCACGACGGTTTTCAATTCAGCTTGAGCTAGTTACAGAACTCAACTGAATAACTGATTCTTTAAAGATCAAAAAGAAGTTATCAAGAAGCGGTTGAAGACGAAGGCTATAAATATGAGTTAGAGTCGAAGACTGCGGAAGTTAGTGATTTTAAGAAATCTCATTGTGCAAAAAAACTAGAGCAATTATCTTCTGTAACATTAGCTCAAAAATTCTTTCAGTAGAGAGAAAGGCAGATAGACTGAAGAGGTTAAGTTCTAAAGAATACTTGTTATAAGAGATCAAAAGAGGCTCAGTTCTAAAGAATACTTGTAACGTGTTGTGAGATAATGAAATCTCAGAAAAATCTCTGAGGGCTGGACGTAACCTACAGTTTGGGGTAAACTAGGATAAATCTGTTGTGTCAACATTCTCTCGACTCTCTCTTTACTTTGAAATTATTCTCTTACTGTTTTTATACGAAAAGTTTGAAAAAAGGGATTAATGAAAAGAATACACAATTCAACCCCCCTTCTTGTGCATTTGTATACCGTTTATTAGGTTTTGTATTAACGTGTGATTCACTTCACTCCCCACTCTTCTACTCCCCACTTTAAGAAGCTTCTAATCTTACACACATGTTTCAATCTCATTGGTCTATGTGTTGATTTTTGGAAAAATTGCACATTTGGTCCTTCTTCTTCCTTTAATTCCCACATTGGCATATAAATTTGTCAATTGATTTCATTCTAGTTTGTAACTTACATATAATTATTCATGTCCATGCCTAAATGAAGAAGTTACCATTTTATCCTTGTCTTTTAAATTAATAATTACCATATGTCCCTTACTATGCTTAGATACACTGAATTCTTTATGTCCACTTCTTAATACATCCTACACATACTATAATGCTTCTAAGGTATATTATATTGGGGCCTTACAATTTATATGAGTGGGCCTCTTTAGAGTTATTAAAGTGATAAAGTGAGATATTTCGAGTTGTAAGCTTTAATTCTGGCAGTATGTTATTGTCTTTAGGGGTGTTTTAAGTGACTTTAAGGTTCCTCTTCATCATAAAGGAAGATTATAAAAAAGGTTCCTCTTTGTCGAAAAAATATTGTACAAATGTTGTTCTTCACCTTAAAAAAAGAATTATCATATAATTCTAATAAGAGATTTAGAAGTTGACATAGGCAAGGTTATTTACTAAACTGTTATAAATCAGTTTGCATTCTCTCTTCTCTATCCTCTTTACATTATTATTCATTTGTTTGATTTATGTATGTTAATCAATGTCTTTATTCTTATATATACTGATTATTATTAAATTGAGTTTATCAGGTTAGAAAATTTTGATAAATTTTGTAAACACCCAATTTACCTCCCTCTTAGGTACCATTATGAACTAAAAAGATAAAAGCAAGGTGGCTGTCAAACACATTTCAAAAGTCACATAGGTTAAATTTAATAAAAGTAGTTATAGTTATTGACTTATTGTTATAAAAATAGTCTTATAATTATTAAACTTAACAATTAATATATCCTCATAAACTATACATGAGAAATGATGTCAAACTGGTATTTACACTAGTGTTGATTTTTTTGTTTTGGAACTTTTATGTACCAAAAAATAGTGTGTAACTGGCGCCTAACATTAAGTTGTAATCAATGTTGATTTTATTTTGTAACTGTCTGTGTAACATCATGATAAGTCTTACACCTTTCACTTACATCCCTCTGGCGCTGGTATCGTTCTACTTCTTAACCTCTTTAAACTTCAGGAAAAATAGGCTAGCAAGTTTGATGCTTATTATGCCCTTTTCCATTAACTTCTCCACTTTTGACATCTTTGATCTAGAAATGAGTTCCAACATCTTCTACAAAAAATTTTTTCTATCTTCTTATCTTCTAAATAAATCTTAGATCTCCTTAATTGGATAAAGGTTGAGAAAGTTACACTTAATTATATGTTTTTTCCTTAAAATCATCACAAGATAATGAACTAAACATAGAAAAACATCATATACTCAACATAGAACATGTTATAGAGATGTCAAATACCAAGTAATTTAACCTTATATCTCTTAAATTTACCTTTTTAATACTATCCATAATCCATGCGTATTATTCTCTTAGTTTAAAACACTCTTTTTCTATAGTTTCAATAATAACTTCTTTCGCGACGACCAGGAAACTCTTTCTGCGTTATTTTTAAAGGGAACCAAATTTTGTTCATGAGTCTAAAAGGACGTAAGATTACGTGAATAGATCCTTGTTGCTTTTCCAAAACTCTGGCAAGCCTCTAGGCTTTACCAAAACTTGAATCCCGATTTTAAGAAAAGAAAAAAGTCATTTGACCTTTTCTTTAGACTAATCAGTTTGGTCTTTGAGTTCATAGTAACCATACAATACGAATAGTGTCTCTTCTTTTATAGATCTCCAACTCACTCAAGGGAGCAGGAATTAGGCAGCCAATCTGATGATGGCCACCGTGCTCGGCATCAATTCTTTAGTCTTGGACTGGCCTATTTGTCATAGGCTTCAGCTTTCGGGTTGGCCACCAACCTTCTTAATCTAGGGAAGGCAAAGTTTGGAAATGTAACTCCATGATGAGCCTGGCTCAAAGTAGGCCTGAGATTTGTTTTATTGACATGCATTACTCCTTTTCCCTAAAGTGTTAATCCGCTCATTTTCCCATTTATGCACACCCGACAACGTCCAAAATTGTCAATAATGGGCTCAATAAATGTAGCTCAGAACTCGATGCAAGCGAGCTTTGCAAATTTTTCTGTGCTCTCAAAATTTTAATCTGTATACAGTTGAATTGTGGGTTTTTACATTATAAAAAAGAACAAATGCAAATAGTGAGGAGCACTGATATAGCTAAAAGAGTAAAGAGCAATACCTCATGACGTTGATGATTCCATTCGGATTGATTCTTTGTAGCTCAAACCGCGTATGAATGAATAAGATATATCCCAAAAGAATATTTCCAATGTCGAGCGACTCCGATGGGATAAGAGGTCCAATGCCAGAGAAAAGCAATAAGAGGTCAATGTCATTAGTTTTCATGGAGCTGATTTTGGCACGAGAGCACACCCAAAGTTAACAATATCTCGAGCTTACTTTACACATATTCTTCAAGGCCTTTACAGGCAATCAAGACCCTTGTGTGAAAATCAGGATCAAGTAGATCAATTTCCACGCCAGAAGTAAGGGACTTTGGTCGACTGCAAATTCTTTGGAAACAAACTTCCACCACTAGACTAGCACCTTATTAACCTCTAATATGTTGTTTCTTCTTTCAGGATAATGTAAATAATGCAGCAAATACATTTGATACTTGAGACAAACGTACATGAAAAGGAGCAAAGAATAAAGCTAGGAAGCCGTATATTGCAGATTACGTGTATATCATGCTTAAATTAAATGTGACTGAGAAAAAAAAAACTTTATAAGGAACATCAGTGCATAAATTAATACATTTTACTTAAAACCATCTTTTGACCATAAATTTTACATCTATCCCTTTTTAGAATACAAAAGAATTCATTTGGAGGTCAAGTAATCACTTTTTTATTTGTCAAATTTTTTTATTCTCATCTGTCAAGATTTGAACCTATCATTACTCTTCGTTTCCTTTAGGATTCACTCAAGATGTAATCCTTCGTTCTTTGAACAGTTGAACAAATGAAAGATTACAAAGAATGAGGACAGATCGCGGAGAGCATTGATAGTAGGGTGAAACAGGCCAACATGAGATTCATTGCAGGTGTAGGGGTCCAAACAGAAGAAGGGGTTGCGACGCATGTAGGGAGGAGATGGGTTGGAGAGTTGGTATCTTGGAAAAAGAGACGGTAAAGACACGTCCATCAAACTAAAAAATCTCCAATCTGACACTTATGAGGGGCCAGAGTTGCAGAAAAAGAGCATGGACCATGAGACCAATCTTGCAAGTCTTATTTTAGAAACTTCAGTCACAGAACTCACAGACAGACAGTGGGCTGAATTGCAGCAAAGTGAATCCAACAAGTTCGCAGATACCCCATGGACCACAATTCCTGCTCCGCAGGTCGTTGGTCGTTTCACTTTCATTTTTGTTTTCCAGGAACTGGTAAAACACATTGAGAAATGTACATCTTGCAAGAAGTTTGAATAATAGCATGTAGTCAAACTTCAATTTCAGGAAACTTTTTTGTTGGTTCTCCTCAAAGAACTCACATTGTTACCTTTTCCATACAAAGAGAAGAATCGTATTTAAAATTTTCAAATAAATTATAATATAAGGCTGAAATAAGTCCTGGCTCCCGGCCTCGGAACTCTGTAAAGAAGTTGTGTAAGAAGTGAAGGCGACACACAATCGCCTGTCTGACAACAGACAAGTCCCTTCTCTCCAACAGTAAAAACGTTCTGTTCCCTAATAAGGAAATATGAAAATTGTATAGTATTTATTATACAGTGATTAATAGTATAAAATATATTTTAACCCCGTCAAAATGATCTTATTGCTGTTAGGATTAGTACAGCAAGTTTTTCAGAGCCACGTGAGAACACTAACCAATTGCTGAACTGTACGGACAGCGATCCTTGTGTGTTACACGACGAAGTTTGTGCACGCATGCATGCTGCTCTCTCTCTCTCTCTCTCTCTCTCTCCCTCACTTCAGATGCTTGTAATCGCTCTTGTTAAGTACTCTTTCACTATCTCCATGTCAAAAATCTACAGAATTCGGTGAAGCTGACATTTCTTATATTACATGTACAGTACCACTCGTGGATGGATCAGTGCTAATTCCATTCGCTTGTGCTTATAGATGGATCATACCATTAAGTTCTATTTAGAGAGATATTAATTGCGCTTGTCATCATTAAACTTTATGTTAGTTTTAGAGATGATAGAAAATCTATGATATTCCTCGTTTCCTAATAATACACCTTTTGAGTTTTGAGACTCAGACAAGTAAAGGAGTCCCACTGAATCTCACTTATTAGGAGCATATGATATGATGTGTGGTAAACCGATCATACTTTGGACCGTAGCACGGACACAGCAAAACGTCCGCGTGTCGGACACTTACTAACACACGATGAACACAGCTCGGACACGTCTAGAGATTGCTCGGACATTACTTAATGGAATATATGCTCCATATAATATATGCTCTATGTTTTTTGAGAGGGGCTTATAAAGTATCAAATATGTATAAACTATCAAGATGTTGGAAGTCTTGAAATACATCAATCAATATATATCATATTATGAATTATGAATTTTTCTTAATTTTAAATTTTATAATATATTTATATGTCGTGTCCTTGTCCACCAGATTTTAGAAATTGGTGTGTCCTCGTATCCGTGTTCGTGTCCGTGTCGTATCCCGTGTTCGTGTTCGTGTCCGTATTTGTGCTTCTTAATTGGACCAAGCTTAAATTTGAAAGGGTAAAACTTTGAAATTATAGTCACAGCCTCACAGGGGAAAAAATGAAAAAAGGAAAATCAGTGAGGCCTGAGTCTGACTTGTACCATCGCAAAAGAAATGAATAGGTCGTGTGTAGAAATAATTTCGATCAAGCAAAGCAAGTGGACGGAACAGAAAGCTGTAAGCATTCGCAGAAGTGCAGGGTCTAGGGTCTAAGGAAACCGCACCCCTCACGTGAAAACACCTATTTATCCCATCACACGCACTAACATTTACTCCTCCACCAGCCCACATACCATCGACGTCGTTTTTTTTTCTTTTTTCTAATTTCCAGTTGTAAAAAACAGTAAAGTAAAATTATTTTGTGTATATTTTAATTTCATTATTTCAAAAATGATTCCAAAATGCATTTTCTAAAGGATTTTTTTTATTTTCATGTCAATTGATTAGCTACTTTAAACAGCTATAATCCACGCTCTGTCTGAAGAATGGTCCCCACCTTGATTTTGGGAACAAATACGATAATTAAAAAATTCAAATTTTTATATGTTTTTTCGAGAACATGATCGTGCGAGGAGTCTATTAAAGGCAAAGATTTGCAGGCAAGCGGGGTTCAGTTCAGTTCTCTCTTTGAAGTTGTTGTTACACATTCAACAATTCCATTCTCTGTCTCCTCCATTTTCCTGTCCGTTTTCTCTCTATTTTCCCGGTAAACTAACGACCCTAGTCGACATATCTCACGAGAACCTCACCCTGTCAACTTTTCCTGCTCGACCCTTTTCGTTTTCTCTCCTGGATCTCTGGAATTGGATGGATTTTTCCGATTTCGACAGCGTAAAAGCAGAGAAAGCAAGCGCCATGCGGAGTTACAATCAGCTTCCGAACTTGACGAGGTTGTTTCGAGTAATTGAGTTTTGTCTTGCTCTGCTAATTCTCTCTTGGGCCTCTACTCGTGTTCCGTTCGCCGTCAGAATCTCCCGCGAGGTTTTCAGGAGGGTGGCCGGAATTGTTTCTAATCCTCTGTTTGTTTTCATGCTCTGCAACGCCATTGTTGCCACTCTATTCGTAAAGTCCAAGAGATTTTGCGGCGAGAATCCTGCCGCGAGCAATGCTGAGACTGAACTCTACGAGGAGTTCATTAAAAACAGCGAACATCGTTGTCCCAAGTCCTTGTCAGAGAATCCTCCTTCTCATACAACTCTTTCTCTGTCTCTTGGGACGGATGATACTTTGTACCAGGATAAAGAGATCATCTCTCTAGTGAATGTAGTAACCAACACGTGTGTCGAGGAAAGGAACAATGATTTTTATGATATGGGTTTGTCCTCGGGTTCTGAGTCCGACTTGGGCTCAGATTCAGACCATCCAAAGGTTTATCGCCGGACAATGTCGGATAACGTGAAGAGGAAAAGTTCGGAGAAGGTTAAACATAAACTCCGACGATCGGAGACGGAGAAGTGCCGGAAAATGGTGACATCAGCCGACGAGAAGCAGTGTCCAGAGGATGAGTTGAGTGAGGAGGAGTTTCAGCGTGCAGTGGATGACTTTATCGCCAGGCATCTGATGTTTCGTCGCCAGGAGTCTTTGGCAATTGTTCTTAAGAAAGAATAAGGAACAAAGAACAGAAAAAAAAAATAAAGATCACGACTTTCCTCCCTTTTGTTAGGAAATTGCTCCATTTAATCCTTTCCATGTACAGTTAATCTCTCCAAAGAACAAAAAGACCTTGTATTGAGGGTTTAATATCCTAGAGCGTAATAAGCATGAAAATCAAGGGGGTCCATGAGCAGGATGGTTAGTTTTGTTTGTTTCTGTGAAATCCATCTTGTGGCACCCGTTGATTGTGATTTTTAGGATGAGATGTCAGACGATTCTACTTTTTTATGGGAAGCTAAAGGAGATTCTGCAATTGGAAATACAATGTTCATCTTGTCTGTTTTTACATGCTGAAATGGGTGTCGGGTGTAAAATTTTCTATCTTTTTGCTCTCTTTGTAATGGTGGGATGGAGTGATGGAATGTACTGTATTCCTTTCAGCATTGTGTTTTGCAGTACCTGTATATACTTGTACTTTTTCTTACCACTGGTCTTCTTCATTTCTATTTCTTTCGTTGGTTCAACTTTACCAGTCCTGAACTTGCCAGTTCACAGGCTAGAAATTATTCAAGTTGTAAACCCTGGCTCCAAGTTCACCAAGGTGAAATGGTTTCAAAAAGTACCAGAATTGATTGAGCGGCAACTTACCAATACCATAGATGGACTGCAACTTCTTTTGTTTTTTGGTGCTCCTACTCTGTCCTTGTTTGCTTTTTGGTCCTAGCACAGAGCTGACAAATTCGTATCCAGGTCATTCAAGCTTTAGATGTTCTAAATCAAAACTGTGACTATTGCCTTGAAGATTAAGTGGTTAAACCATCAATTCAGAAACATAAGGCTCTTTTGCGGTGTTATTGGGCTGCTATTGTATGATTATGAAATGGACAAACTTGGTTCTTCAAGGGAAGACAATTGTTGTAAAAAGTTGAAACATTTCGCTTCTCAGAAATAGTTATTGATAGAAAATATCTTGACAGGTTCATCAAGGATCGTCCCCACAACCTTGTAATAATTTGCCCTTTGTCAAGCAACTGACGTCTCTAGTGGATATTTGGCACCAATCATAGCATAATTATATGATAATGATTCCCTTATACTATTTGTACTTTACGTTCACCGCCCCCTGCAATTACTCGCTGAAAAAGTCACTTTTATCTTGAAAGATTAAATTCTGAGTGATGGTCCGCATTTGTGCCTGCCTTAATTTAATCCTTTCTTTCTTCTCCTTTTCCCCTTTCAATTGGGGCAGTCATGATTATTTCCACCATAGAAGTTATATGATTAGAATTTAAAAGGCTTTTACCCTACTTTTCCTTTCACTAATTGCACTCCTTAAGAACCTGCGACCTCTTTTTGTCACTTGAACTCTCTTTGTACCTTTCAATTGTTCCTTTGGGAAAAGCGTCAAGTGAAGATGTTTAGGCATGTCATCATGGGGTGGGGAGCTTTCAGTGGTTGATGCCAACAGGCAACACCTTTCAGGAAGAAGCCAGTGGCTTGTTATTAATTTCTGTGTGTATCATCTTACCCTTATCCATTTGCTGGAGAAGTTTCTCCCAAAGAAAAATCTTTTCTTTTTTTGTTTGGATCTAAGCCTTCAATTATTCTGCTAAAGTTGACCATCTTCTCCTGTTTATTCATATACCTTTCTTATTTTTCCAGCATGATTTTGGCTTTATTGCTGAAAAGTCGGGGAAAAAACTTGGAAAGTAGATCTGCAATGATGAGTTGCAGCACTCCAGAGTTGAAATGGATTGACCATTATCAGAACCTAACTGTAGAGTGTCTCTAATCCATACCATAACGCTTTATCCAAATAATTAAAAAAAAAAACTATGTAACTTACTAAACCATGGATTTCTTCGTTTCCAGGTTGTAGTTTTCTGAAGATTTCTTGCTTGGAAAATGGCTAAGCAAACTGGTCCCCATGTTTCAATTATGATCAGATCTCAAAATCGTCCCGTGAAATAAGAACTGTTTAGCATTGTTCACCAAAATGCATATAATTTTGTTTTCCTGGAAGGTAGAGGTTTACTTTAGAAGGTGATATAGTTATGGCTTACTCGAGTCTTACTTTCTGACTTCTTTTTTTCCTTTTGATAAACTTACTTTCTGCTGCTACCCCCACTTCAAACTCTATCAAACAATTATACAATTCTCTTTAAACAACATAGCATAGCATTGATTTGATTCCGATTTTGCAGACCCATCAAATTGCTGGTTTAAATTCCAGAAATTGGGTCTACCATATGACAAAAATGCACTGGTCAAGTTCTTTTGATCCTCGCTTTCTTTCATGGAATTAGTCACTGGAATTGAGCATCTATTCCCTGAAGTCATCAAAGATGCCAATCCTTTGGAACTTGCAAAAAGAAAGAAGCATAAATGATCTTCATTTCCAAGTCTAAATCACAAGCAGTTTACATACATGGATTGATTGGTGGGCTTGTATCAGATTTCAGGCCATATCATAAACTCTAAAATATAGATCCTTCATCTCCTTGTTATTATTGGACTGTGGTCGATGTCAAGTAATGCGTGCCTCCTAATTTGCCACTTAATTAAGAGCAGCAAATGCAATATATTCAACGTCCATAACTAGAGACTCTACCCAAAACTTGAACGGCGGATAATCTGTTATAATCATTAAGTCTGCAGGTTGAAAATGCCAGCCAATTCCTTCTTCACCCCCATACTACAATTTAATATAACTGTACTTATATCACTTAAAATTGTGCTTGCACTATCCGAATGATGCCCCAATAGGCCACAAAATCTTGATTTAGCAACACCTTTATTCTAGTACGCTAGACTATGTTTACAGTTGGAACAGTTACACAAACTGCTCGGAATGTCCGTCGACTCATGGCCTGTGTTGGTAGGGACCCGGGACAGTGATTCTGTCAAGAAACATATCAAATCCACATGGAAGGCCTACCGTTAGATCACAGCGAGACTGAGTCAGTCCATTCTTTTCACCGAACAGTTTCTAGTTGTGGGTCTGTACCGAGGAAAGAAAAAGAGGGTAAGAATTAGTCACTGTTTTGGATGTAAATGAAATCGATACCTTTTAATGAGTACTGACTTGGCGTGAAACCTACTTTTCAGTCATTCAACCATTGATATTTTTCGTGCGTTGAAACCACATCCTGCTCTTTGCTCAGATCTCAGTGGCACCAATTATTAAAAATAAAAAATCTACAGTCGTGAGTTGATCGAACGCAGAAGACAGGAATGAATCAAAGTCGATTACAGGAAAAGGGACAGAACAAGTTCTTGTACAGACAAAAATCATTTCAGGTAGGCAAAGCTTGGAAAACCTCAAGTTCTTGTCTGTCAAAGAACAGATTGTACGTTTACGACTCTTTTTAACTGTGGCCATTATGGACAAGACAAAAACAATCTAGAGTACCTAAAAGGAAAAGATCAAAACAGGCAACTACTATAGTCTATAAAGTACAATGCCAAATGGCTACCATAGAACTAAGAAACATGAACCAGCTCAAAGGGCCCTCAAAGAACACACGGGTTGATAAAAGAGAAAAAGAATGATACCCATCAACCAAATTATGATTGTATAAGACAAATTTATGTGTATAGACTGTAGCCTTCTTATCTAACTACTAGCTAGGTGTGCACGCTTTAGCTGGACTGTAACAGAGTTGGCATGCAAGTGGCTGAATCAGACAAACTATTTCTTCAGTATACCCACGTCCAGTCTTATTTCCAGCAGGACAGTAAAGAACTAAACATGGTGTCAATTTCGGACTATGTGATGAAGTTTCCGTTCCCTAACCCAGATGTGGATTGAACTGATTCCTAGTCTATGATGTTAGATTTCCGAACTTGATATAATTTATATGATGAGCAAGTTGACACGAGCGATCATTATAGTGTAGATCCTTCATGTCATTTATAGAAATAACTTGTACTACAACTATATGGGCGGTTCTTGCTCTTGATTTGGTTTAATTCAGCGATTGATAGGCTAATTTCCTTTATTTTGAGGCTACCTCTGCTTTCAGGCAAGGCTACAGATTCACGTCTACTGAACTTACTTGTACTAAGTCCATGGTGGAAGAACTGTTGACGTTAAACGAACAAATACCTAATGAGATGCTCTTTCTGAGAAAAGCACGTAATCGGGACACCTCTCTCTGTTCTGTTGTTTAGTTGCATATGGACTGCATTGATTCTACCTTATCCTATAAGAAAAAAAAGGTTTCTGAATTCTGATCAATTTGCATTATTTTTAATTTAATTCTTTTCTTTATAATTTCATTTTATATATAAGACAAGATAACATATTTTATTAAGTGATAGGAAAGTAAAGACAGGAAGCTCATGACCTCAGGGACAGACAACAGTTAACTGTTTGCTCCCATTTTCAGCCTAAAGTGCCTAATCAAATATAAACTGTAGTTAGACACAATCAGAGATGGTGCAATACTTCAATACCTTGCTCCTGGAACCGCAGATAGTGAGATAGATATCCATTAACAACTCTTTCCAGCTCCTATATTGTTTGCATGCTGGCTTGTACGGAGGATTAGGTGAAGTGCTTTTGTCCTTACTCATGTACCACACATACAAATGCAACCATGAATTGACTATCTTCATACAAATTTTTTTTTCCAACCATCCCTATGTTTAGAAGACTTGTGTCACGAATAACACTTTAAAACATAGTTTCTATATTAGAGAGGTAGTATCCATGGTTTTTCAAACAACAATCCATTATAAACTGTATCTGGCTAAATATATAATGATGCTGCCATAGTGTGTTTCTTTTTGTTCACCTCGGAAACTGATTGTCGGCCACAGTTTATCTCTTCCTTCTGCACTTGGAAAGCCAGGAAGGCCCAAGATTGAGTCTTGGCCCGTTCCAAATATTTATTTCTAGCCATTCAAAGCCTACATTTCGATTGCTACTTGAAAGATCAATGAGCATAGACAAAGATAAATACAAGTTGCAAAATATGCAATATATCTATTATATATACAAAACTTGATTGCATTTCCATAAGAAATTCACAGTTTCCTAAGAACAAAAAGATTAATGGGATTAATTTTTTCCTCATCCTTTCCCTCATCCACTACTTCTGTATATCTCAGAAAAAGGCTACAAAAGCATTGATTCTTAGATGGCCCGAACTGTTGTTTTAAACTATGTTCCATAGCCTTCAACATTATTCATTACGGAAATAGATCCGTTGTTCCGGTTAACTAGTTCCTACTTTGTTCCATTAAATATCATCCACACATTTATGTAGGGTCCAAACAAATACGTAGACAAAATTAAGTAGCACAGAGTTGGAACACCCTAAAGGGAATATGGTGCTCTAACCCATTCGTTACCTTCCATTCCCTCTCTAGTTCAAACATCTCCAACCTGTTTGACTGAAAAGACGCTTTTTTCCAACCTCTATTTCTTCCCTTATGGTGCATAGGAATACACATTTTATTGGATTTCAAGCAATAACACCCTAAAGGTTAAATTGGTTTGAAGATGAGTTGAATACATGACTTTTAACCAATAAGAATGATTCAGTGAACGATACAAGCTTTTTAATCTTTTTAGTTATTGACTCTAACTCAAAAATCACGGGATGGGATCTTCTGTGCCAGCAATGCTGGCCCTCCCCTGTGCCACTCAATAGTGGCCGTCCATTTATGTGGGTCC